>CM067363.1:63524851-63653356 GCA_034401795.1 Chaetoderma sp. LZ-2023a | reverse complement strand
CTTTAAACCTCGAATTTGTTTTACAATTTTCTAATTGAAAATGCCTATTTGCAGACCAAGAGAAGACCATTTTTGTCGAGGCCATAGCACAGCGGAGGACTTCGGCATAGCAATCCAAATGACTTTCATCGTCAGGCATCCGACAAGAATTAAGTAAATGTTGAGGTTTTTTAAATGGGCATATAATTCATCAAGGAATTAATACAAGCTTAACTAAATGAAGTTGACGTTGCTGAAGCAGGATCTGAAGATCGCAGGCTAACAGATGCTAGAAGGCCGTTCAGTTTCACCATAATCTGCCAGAAACTCTAGGAGGAGTTGAGGTCCGAATATCACTCTCTTACATTTCCTATGGGCAAATTCGGGCAAGGAAAAGGGGATTTCTCAGAAACCATACACCAGATACAATCTCTATAGAGGGCCTATAGATCCCCTCGCGTGTACTAGGAATGTATCAAGTTTAGAGGTGATCATTCCAAAACTGGGTCATTTATCATCAAATCAATTTCCAATACTTTCCCTATGGAAATATTTGTCTACATTACAAAAATTAGGATATCTCATGAACCGGTCATGATATCAGAGTTCTGTAAACGGCGTCTGAGACGCAATTTCGCCCCAGATCAGCAGAACCAAATCAGGAAACAATCTAACCATAATTTCGTAATCCATTAGAAAATCACGGAATTATTCGTCAGTGAGCAGATTTGCAATAACAGAAAAGTTAACATGTTCACTGATCACTACTGATTTTATTGGTGTTAAGAATAGGAGTATCTAGTATCTATGGATGTCTCAAATTGTAACACTCTGACCATCATAGAACTAAGAATTATACTGATGCCACAAAATTGTATTTATGCAGCCTTTTCTCAAAAATAGGTTACCGGAATAAAAAAAAAATTTTGGTCAGAATGCGGGTCAAGAGATGATAGATGTATATTAAGTTTCAAGATGATTGAAAAATGCTGGTAGCAGTTGCTGTCCGAATATCACTCTCATATATTTCCTATGGGACTTTTTGGGTAAGGAAAATTGGATTTCTCGGCAACCATACAGCAGATCAAGTTTCTCATGCTCTGAAGTGTACCAAGCTTAGAGGTGACAGTTCCAAAACTGGGCCATTTATCATCAAATCAATTTCCAGTACATTCCTATGGAAATATTTGTCTACGATACAAAAATCAGAATATCTCATGAACCGATCATGGTATCGAAGTTCTGTAAATGTCGTCTGAGAGGCAATTTCGTGGCAGATCAGGCGAGATAAATCGTGAAATGAGCTGACCGTAATTCCATCACCTATCGGCAAATGATGCCAAAAAGTTGTGCTTATGCCGGATTTTCTCAAAAACCAGTCATTGCACCCAAAGATTTTTTTGGGTCAACATGCAACTCAAGAGATGCTAGAAGTCTGCAAAGTTTCAAAACAATCGACTAAAACCTCCAGGAGCAGTCGCTGACCGAATATTGCTCCAATACATTTCCTATGGGACAGGTCCGCCACGGAAATGCAGATTTCTGGAAGGCTTATAGGTTCGCTAAAGATTTTATTGGTGTAATCTATAGTAGTACGATGTATCTAGCTATATGACAAATTTCTAGAATATGACAGCCCTAGAAATATGAATTATCTTTATTAAAAAAAATTGTACTTATGCCTGATTTTCTCGAAAACGGGTCACCATACCCAAAAAAAAATGTGGGGGGTCAAGATGCGGGGCAGCACATGGTAGATGTCTGTGTAGTTTCAAAATGATCGAAAAAAACCCTAGCAGCAGTTGCTGCATGAATATTGCTCCCATACATTTCCTATAGGACTTTTTGCCCACTCAAAGGTGGGTAGCTCAAGAACCATTAGGCCAATCCAAAATAAAAGTAATAGCGCGCTAAGTCTCAAGGGGTGCTACAAGTTGGCCAACTTTGGAGTTGCTGGGGTGAAAACTGTAGGAGGAGCTAGGCTGGATTTATAAGTCAAACTTCTCTTGTGCCGTGCCAGCTAAATTTGCCTGAAAATGGCAGAGTCCACTATATAAATCAACCAGTCGTCATTAGCGCGGTGGGACAGAAAGTTTGACTTATAAAACGGGCCTTACAGTCACACAAATTTGTGAGGAGGATCAATAATAATAATAATAATAATAATAAAGAACCGTAGTTAGAACAATAGTCTGCATGTATTTCGTATACGCAGACTAATAAAGCTTTTACAGAATTGATCTATAACATCATTGAATTTAGTCGACATCATAATTGAAAGGATTTTCAGTTTTTTCCCATATTTTTACATGGTTTGGGCTTAGCTTATTTTGCAGCAAGTATTAGGTCAATGTTAAAGTGGACTTTAATTCATCATGGACTTATAAATAAAACCGGTTTCTTATAAGACAACCACTATTTCCATTTCAACATAACTTCAATGAAAATAGGGCAAATCTGCATGATTAGACGCGCGCGCACACACGCACGCACGCACACACACACACACACACACACCTCTGGTAAACAATTTGGGGCTATTAACTCGGAATGTTTTATATAAATAACTACGAACGAATTCAGCTTGACAAACTAGCTAGAACTAATTTGAAGTATCACTAAATAAATTTTGGTGACACATCTTTGACAGTGTCTGCCTCGATTACTATTGAATCATATACAGGGCCAAGGTAACCATGATGAGTGATTGTCGGTATTAAAATAAATTAAAACCATGTATTCCTGTTTAGCGCATTTAAAAATTTTTATTTGACAGATTTTGATTGTATTTCAGCTATATCATATAAATAGCTATCAAAATCATTCTGATATATTAGTGTTGTGAGTCGGATAACTTTCCGGGGAAAATTTTCCGGAAAATTTACCAATATATTTTTCCAGAAATTTTTCCGCTCACATAAGGATGAAATTGCAAATCTTTATTACCCTATTGCATTAATATCAATGCTTTTGAAACTAATATAAGTTAATAGATTTAGATTTGTGTCATCTATCGCCGTGGCTGAAATGGCTTGCATCAGTTTACACTATCACTATAGTTTGATGATGATGATGATGATGATGATGATGATGATGATGATGAATGTAACATGATGATGATTGATGATCAGACAATTGAAAAGTAATTTGCATACATGACAGTACATGTAAGTCATTATATATTTCATGATGATGATTTATTTGATTCCAACTGATATTTGATGGAATATAAAAGATGACTTCTGATAGACACCAAAACAGGCCTGTAATGACCAAAATGAACTGTTGAGCTAAATATGAAACTTACTCACTTCAGTTAGTCACATGTAAATCAGCCAGTGTAAAGGGCATGTAATGTGACAGTTGCTTTAGTCATTAAACTTGCAAAATAATTTGTTTAAAGATACCCATTTGGTTATTTCTTACACTTAAATTGGTAAAAATTAGCAGGCAGTCTGTCAAACAAACAATCAGACAGCCCTGCAGTGCCTGCACCCACCCACCCACCCACCAACTTACCCACACACCCATACACTGTGACACACCCACAGACCACAGTGCCACACAAACACCCATGGTTCCACACACACGCACGCACGCACACTATATATATATATATATATATATTTTATGGTTCAAAATATACACATATTTTTCCAATTTAAGGAAAATTTTCTGGAAAAATATCGGAAAATTGTTTGCAAAAATATTTTTCCGGAAAAATAACATCACTAGATATATATACATTTTGACCCTTTTACCACAAAATCCCTAAAAAGTATGTTCTTTGCTATATAAACATTCTGTTGAATATTTTGAAATTAATTTAACTGGAAGCCGCTTCTGCCTAAGGCAGCAACGGCTTCTAGTCATATTAATTTCAAAATATTCAACACTCGACAGCTTTCCTGTTTGTTTGTCCCGACATCAAGATATGGCAAATTTGTCAGTAAAAGGATAAGTATCAGCTTAGTAAAATAAGAATTTAAATAGAATATATGTACTTACATAATGCTCCAGACACAGTATAGATAACATATCTCTGAATAAGATGGGTGGGAATGGAAGTGTGCAGTGTTAGAGGGAGGTGGGGTGTGGGGGTTGTGATGATGAGATATCTTAATAGTGGGTTATTTCTTTAGCTATTTGTATCACATGTTTTTGTCATGTTATTATAATAGATACAGATGTATAAGATTGAATCTGCCCAAGAGGCCACCATCTCCCTTTTGAGAACCAAAAGATGACAGGTGTTTCACAATTTAACCCTTAAATTTGTTCATGAAAATTTAAATTTAAATTTTCTTATATTAACCCTTTAACACTCATAGCCAAAATTGTTTCTGTAGTGGTCTTCAGAAATGTCCGTTTGCAGACCAAGAGAAGACTATTTTTGAAAATTTACCACAGGTATGACTGGCTCGATAAATTTTCAAAAGTAGTCTTCTCTTGAAGATAGATTATTTTTGAAAATTTGCCACTGAATTGTCACTGGCTGGTTATTGAGCCAGTCATTCCGATGGTAAATTTTCGAAAATAGTCTCCTTGGTCTGCAATTAGACATTTCTCGAGACCACCGCAGAAGCTGTTTTGGGATGTCTTGGGTGTTAAAGGGTTAAATCTTTGATGCTTGGGCCAGCAAAAAACAGCTTCTGTAGTGGTTAAATCTTTTTTTGTTACAGTGCGGAGGGCCAGCTTGACCACCAAAGGCGTAATGGTCAAGAAAATTCAAGTTTATGCTTAGCAATTCTCCATCTTCTCCAAGAGAAGACTATTTTTTGAAAATTTACAACTTTAATGACTGGCTCGATTCATTCCAGTGCAAATTTTTTAAAAGTAATCTTTTCTTGACCTGTAAATGGACATTGAATGAACAAATATTTTGATTTTCGTAAGAAAATTTGACTATAATAGGGTTAAGCAGAGATCTTTCAGAGGTGTAGATTGTTGTTGTTCCTAACCATTTAACCCTTGAAACTCCACTGTCTCAATTTCAAGACAATGTTTCAGGAATTTAGCAGTTGACTATGTTGAAATTAATCAGCAAACTCCCAGTTAAATTACTTTCAAAATGTTCAGCAAAATATTCCTTGTATCATAAAGATCATTTGCAATTTCTGGTCTGTGGTTAAATAAATGTTAATGATCCAGAGTTAGCTCCCTTGCCTCATATATATGTACCCGTAACCCTTTCACTGACAAATCCCAGAAAAAGGTATATTCTTTACCATATAAAACCTATTCTGTTGAATATTTTGAAATTAATTTGACTGGAAGCCGTTGCTGCCATAGGCAGCAACGGCTTCCAGTCAAATTGATTTCAAAATATTCAACAGTTCCTGCGTGATTGCCTTGAAAATGAGATATGGGGAATTGTTCGGTGGATGGGGTAACCATTTAATACTTGAGTTTGTTCAAGAACATTTAAATTTTCTCATAGAAAATGTCGATTTGCAGACCAAGAGAAAACTATTTTTGAAAATTTACTACTGGAATGACTGGCTCGGTTAATGAGCCAGTCATTCCAGTGGTAAATTTTCAAAAATAGTATTCTCTTGGTCTTCAAATGAACATTTCTCAAGACACCTGTAGAAGCCATTTTTGGCCGATATGAATGTTAAAGGATTAAATGATAAGTAATTAGTCTGGCTTATAAATAATCTAATAATTATTGTTACATAATTATAGCAAGAGAAATCAGAGATTGAAGACCCTCCCCATCCCGTTTTTGTCATGTTGAAATTTTTTCCCTGGATTACGTCCAAATGTCTGCAATTCTAGTGGAGAGTCATGCATTTCTTGTGTTAAAATTTGAGGCAAATCGGACCAGCTGTTTTTGAGGCATTTGTAGATCCAGAATATGATCCGATCCAGATTTAAAAATCTCGATACTAGCCAATGTCTGCATAAAATCCTGGTTTATGCTCAGTTCCTTTGTTGAGTTAAAATGGTACCTAAATCGGAGCAGGTGTTGTTGAGATAGATCTCCAGACAGGCATGCACACACAAGCATGTGCACACAGGCATGCACACACGTGCACGCACGCATGCACGTACGCACGCACGCACACACGCACACTTCCCCTTTCTGCTAGTGTTATAATGAGTTGATAACCATTTCAAAACATGTCAACACAATACAATACAATAAAAGCTTGTAGAAATCCACCATATTTACATTATTTTCCCTGTAGTAGTTTATGTAACAGCGGCTTTAACATTCAGTACGGTAATAACAGTTTGTTTGATTTATTTGGCCACTAGCCAGATTGTTTTGGCGGCCATTTTAAAATCATGAGTGAAGCATGAGTGTAGATTTTTCTGTCAGTTTGTAACACCCGCCTAGGTTAGATGATCCTATAGTCTGAAAGGGTATTTGGTTATTGCTCTTTTCAAGTGGAGAATAGGGATTATTATTCTAATGATATATCATCTGCTCAATCTAAGTGTAATTGTGGTGTAAAGCAAGCCATATCATTCCCACAAACATAGTAGCTTTATTTCAAGGTGACCAGATAGGAAAGCTGTTGAATATTTTGAAAATAGTTTGATGGGAGGCTGTTGCTGTCATAGGCAGCAATCAGCTCTCCAGTCAGATTATTTTGAAAATATTCACCAGACTAAATCTAACACAATGAAGAGTGTGTTGCTTCCAGTCTCTGGGATTGAAATGTGCTCCATTCTATATATGCATGCCAATGAGATATTAATAGTTATTGTATAACTTTTTATTCTGGCTGTTTATTTTGAAAATGATTTGTCTGAATGTTCTTGCAGTAGTCGGAATTTATAAAATATTTAGCAGGTCTTAAGTTTCTTGATTTCAGATTGAAAAGGCTGAACCCTTCAATGAAGAATTTCAAGAAAGCCCATTTACAGAATAAGAAGACCTTTTTGAAAATTTTCCGCTGGAAAGACTGGCTCGATAAACAAGACAGTGTTTCCAGTGGTAAATTTTCAAAAACAGGTTTCTTGTTCTGTAAATGAGCATTCATTAACCAAAAATGTCAATTAATAAATTGAACGGGTTAATCTCTGAAGAAATTAATTGTATCTTTTGATTGGTCAATTCCATACCCCATTTGATGATATATGTGGAAATCCTCTTGCAAGGCAAGTTCGTTCGTTGTGCTAAAATTCGAGCCAAATCGTATCAGCAGTTTTTTAGCTACAGTGCCGGACACATAGACAGTCAGTTGCGTGGACAGACAGACATACACACAGACCCGATCACAAATTCACAATACCCTCTTCCCCTTACGTGGCGAGGGTAAGAATTTAATTCTTGTACACTTGACTTGATATATGTAAAATCAATAGTGCATCTGAAAGTGCAAATAAAAATCTGATGTGTGCACCTTGTATGCTTTTGTTAAGTGTTTCAGGGTGGTAAGGTTGAGCTGGGTGGGGGCGGGGGTGGGTGGGGGTGGGGCGTGCGGTTCTCTTGAGTATAATATATAGGTTATAATTCCCTTGACTTCTTCTTTTAGATCGCTGGTATCACACTTGGAGAGCCGTTCTCAAGATATTCCCTTGACTTATTTATGCTTATTCACCAATAAATTTCCATATCTCAATCTCGGCCATTCTCGGGGAAAAGAAACAGGAATTTAAAGCTGTTGAATATTTTGAAATTAATATGACTGAGAGCTATTTCTGCCTAAGCCTTAGGCAGCAATAGCTTTCGGTTATATAAATTTCAAAATATTCAACAGAATATGCTATACACCATAAAGAATGTACTTTTTCAAGGATTCTTTGTTGACAGTGTTTAACTCGACAAAAAGATCAAAAAGATACTGCAGATATATGTATGTATATTTGTTGTCCGCATCACTAGCTTATGTTGTATATGAAGTCAGTACATACATTATTTGTATTCAACATTAACTCTCCAATTTATTCAAGAAAATTTAGATTTTCTCGTAGAAAATCTCCATTTGCAGACCAAGACAAGATTACTTTTTAAAAATTTACTACTGGAATGTTGCTGTCTTGATTATCGAGCCAGTTCTTCTTCTTCTTTTCGATCGCTGGTATCACACTTGGAGAGCCGTTCTCAAGATGAAATCTGTGGTTTTCTGCAGTTCTTCCACAGGCCCATACAGCTTTTCAAGAAAGGAAGTTGACAAAGGCCAGATCTCTTCTCTCAGCAGCTGATATACGTACTGCAACATTGAAGTATGTGCTATGTGGTCTGTTCTGCTTCTCCACAAGGACAAGCGGGTGATGTCGTAAGGTGGAACCGCCTGTACATGTGTTGGTTTAGTCTGTTATGTCCAGTTTTGAGACGAAAAATGGTCACTTGCTCTGGCCTCGAGAGATGATGGTAGGCATTTTCTGATTGAGGTGTTCTATAGAGTGACTTGATGATAGTCTTCATCTCCGTATGCGTAACCATGTTTTCTGTCTGATTCTCTTCTGCACCCACCTTTGCCATCTTGTCTGCTTCCTCATTTCCTTGGACTCCACAGTGTGAGGGGATCCACTGCAATGCTATCCGAAAGCATTTGATGGTTTGTAGTGCTTCTTCAAGTTGTGGCAGCTTACCTTTGGTGATAGCCTCAAGGACGGAGCGGGCATCAGATAAAATGACAATCTGTGCAATAGGGTCTGCTGTTCTGCTGTAGGTATTAGCTGCATGGACCAGTGCTTCGACTTCAGCTCTGTAGTTTGTGCAGTGTTTGCCTGTCGGTATTGCAGCTGACTCATGTTGTCCGTTTGGATACTGTATGTGCAGTCCGGCACCTCCGCTCCTAATTGCATCTTTGGCTGATCCATCTGTGTAGATCCTTATCCATGTCTCCTGAGGGTACATTTCTTCCAGCATGGCTAGGGTCAGGGCCTTCTTGCTAACATAACTGTGTGTTCATCTTTGGTTGTGAGATGAGGTACTGTGGTGCGAATAGCTATGCTCTCTAGGTTGTTTTCCCAGGGTGGAGGATCAAGGGTGTGGTTTGGGTCTTCTATTTGTGCTGGCAACATTTCTTGGTTTTTCCTTTGAAGTGCTTTTGTCTCTTTTACAAAACTTGATCTTTTAAGTCTTCCTGATGACAGCTGTGCTGCCTGATCTTCATCGGGTGGTTGTTGAACGATTTGAACTTTGCAGCTTGGATCAGTGCTTTGCATTCCCTTCCTTTGCTAAGTGGGGGGATGCCTGCTGTCTGCTCCATTTTTTCTATTGGTGTTGATCTCATTCCACCAGTGATAATGCGCAGTGCCTGGTTTTGTACTCTGTCGAGGTTCTGTTGATGAGATTTAGCTGCTGTCATCCATGAGCTGGATCCATACTCAAGGTGTGGTCGTACAGCACCTAGGTAGATGGTCTTGAGGATCCTTTCATTGGCACCCCAATTTGTTCCTGCCAGCTTCCTCATGATGTTTAGCTTTCTTCTGGCCTTTGCCTCTGCGTTCTGGATGTGCTCCTTCCATGTTAATCTTCTGTCATAGGTGACTCCCGGGTATGTCTGCTGGTCCTCGTACTCGAGTGGAGTTCTGCCCAGTGTCAGATTGCCAACCTTGGTTTTGGTGGACAGTGAGAATAGCATGGCTGATGATTTTTCTTTGTTGATGGTAATACACCAGCGATTGGCCCAAGCTGTAATTCTGTCCAAGGTGAGCTGCATTCTGTACGTGGCAGTCGTTGTGTACTCCTCGGTGCACCAGAGTACGAGGTCATCTGCATAGAGGGCTGCTTGGATCCCATTGGGCAGCTCTGCTACAATATCATTGATGAAGAGTATGAACAGAGTTGGTGATAATACTCCTCCTTGTGGTACCCCTTGTCTTAGCAATACATTCTGTCCAGATTGTCCATCCACCAGCACCCTAACTCTGCGATTGTGTAGGTATGACTTGGTCCATCGGAACATGTTGCCACCGATGCCTGTGCGCCGGAGCTTCACGAGGAGGCATCCTTCTACACCTTGTCAAATGCCTTCTGCAGATCAATAAAGGCAGCTAGCATCACCTTCTTGGCTTGAAAAGTGTCCTCTATGACCTGTGCAAGATGTGTTGTTTGATCTTCTGTGCTCCTGTATCTTCTGAAGCCAGCCTGCTCTGAAACTATAGTGTTCTCCGACTCCAGGTACCACTGCAACCGCTGGTTGACGATGCGCTCCATGGTCTTGCATATGCAGCTTGTAAGACTAATAGGACGGTAGCTCAGCACTTTCGTCTTGTTCTTCCCTTTTTTCAGAATAGGAGTCATTCTGGCTTCCTTCCAGCACTGAGGAACCTCTCCATTGGTCTAACTGAGATTAAAGATATCTAGCAACTTGCGGAGAGATGCATTAACAAGGTGTTGGATCATTTCATTCGTAATGCCATCTGGCCCGGGAGATTTCTTCTTCTTCAATTGGCGGATAGACTTCTTCAGTTCTGCTAAACTAATGTCAACTTTCATTGCATCGTGAGTGTTGGTGTCTGTTCTTTCCTTTTGCTCTTTTCTAACCTCTTTTTGACGCATTCGTGGTATAGAAATGTTGCTTTCTTTTGCATATGCCTTCTCAAAGGCATCTGCAGCCATCTTTCCTGACAGTGTTTGTCCATCTTCTTCAAGAGTAATCTTCTCTCCCCCGACACCCTCATCATTCAGTGCTTTAGTCAGTCTCGAGCCAGTCATCCCAGAGGTAAATTTTCAAAAATAATATCTTGGTCTGTAAATGGCTATTTCTCAAGACCACTGCAGAAGCCATTTTTGGACGGATTAAGTGTTACAGGGATAAAGTCCAAATCTGCCGAAGGCAGCAGCACACTGCAGTCAAATAGTTTCCAAAATAATTAGATGTTTTCCTATTGAAACTAGGCTTCTTGGAATTAACCCTTGAAATACCAGAGACTCAATGGACCTTTCCAGTTTTAGCTACGCCCCACCCATCTCTAGCTAAGCTTCACCCACCTCGCTCGTGTTATCAATTATCAATATGGCCAGGGAAGACTATTTTTTTCAATTTACCACTGGAATGCCTGGCTCCATAACCGAGTCAGTCAATCCAGTGGTAAATGTTAAAAAATAGTCCTCTCTTGACCTGCAAATGGACATTCTAAAAGCAAATATTAAATTTTGGGGCCCAAATTTGACAATTAATGGTTAATACAGAAAAGATGTTGAATTTTTGAAACTAATTTAACTGAAACTTATTGCCAACAGCTCCCTGTCAAATTAATTATAAAATATTCAACAGAAAATTCTTTATACGCATAAAAAAATTGTCCTTCCTAGTCTGTATGGGTTAACCATTTAACACTTGTATCAGCCAAAAACGCTTCTGCAGTGGTCTTGGGAATGTCCATTTGCAGACCAAGAGAAGACTATTTTAGAAAATTTACCACTGGAATGACTGGCTCGATAACCAAGCCAGTCATTTCAGTGGTAAATTTTCAAAAATAGTTTTCTCTTGGTCTTTCAAAAGGACCTTTTCTCTGATAAAATTTACGTCTTCTTGAATAAATTGCGCTACCTGGTGTTAGATTAAATGCTCGCCTACTTTAGAAGCTCTATACCTGGACATGTTTTAGTTATAATCATGACCCGACTAGTTATCATGACCGGAGACTGGATCGCTTTAACAGACAAAACTGTGCATATTATACTTGGCGGGTTAGAAGAGTGGTTGGTGATTATGAGTTGGGATAATTACGATCTCAGGGAAAAATATTAAGCTTCAACATTTATCACAGAATTCTGTGGTGTCTGAATACCAGTTAATGATTGTCAGTTCATTAAAAGGAATACTTGCCAGTTACTTATCGTGATATTTATATATTTACTCAAGTGTGTGTAACTTAGTGCTTGTAAAAAGTGAAATTGATATTATATATGCTTGGTTAGTATTTATGATGCTTAGGTACATTAATGTATATATATATTTATTTTTTTTATCATTTACTGGTAATAATAATATATTCTTGGTGTTTTTAATATAGAATTTTTATTATTTTTCTCCCAAAAATGAAGTTTGTGTGTTTTCTGTATGAAGGTCATTGTAGTTAAAAAAATGTATGTTTCAAATAATGATTTTTTGTTAAATCTTTAGTCATTTAAAAATTATATGTATAAATTTATTTTCTTTTTTATTTTTTCTATTTAAATTAACTGCTACCTTTTTACATTCTAATCATCAAATTCCCTTAAGAAAATTTCAAAGGTTTTGAAAAGTTATCACTGTAATGACTGGCTCAATTACCTCGCTAGTCACTTGAGCGGTAAATTTTCTAGAATAGGCTTCCCTTTTCAACAAATGTCTGTTTCTCATGAACATTGTGCAAAGGCCAATTTGAGTGTTAACCCGTACCACTCTGATGTCAATATTCTATCTTTTACTGTGTCAATACCGAAGAAACTGGTGTACATTTTTCAACAATTTTGGTGGATGATGTTGCTGTCTACGACAGCACCATCTTCTACCAAATTTGTTGAAAAATGAACACCAGTTCAACTCTTAATTTAATTTGAAAATTGCAATTTTTAACATCAGAATTGGATGGGGTTAAATGGTTGATGGTCACATTAGGATACAAAATTTCACATTTCTTATATATAGAAGACATTTAACCATTTAACACTCAAATTTATTCAAGAAAATTTCAATTTTTTCGTACAAAGAGTTGATCTGCAGACCAAGAGTAAACTGGCTTTGAAAATTCATCACTGGAATGACTGTCTCGGTTATCGAGCCAGTCATTCCAGTGATAAATTTTCAAAACTAGTCTTCTCTTGGTCTGCAAATGGACATTTCCCAAGACCACCGATGAAGCCTTTTTTTGGCCATTCTGAGTAGTAACGGTCTAATTAACCTTTTAACATTTAATCTGGCCAAAACTGGCTTCTGCATTGGTCTTGAGAAATGTCTATTTGCTGACCCAAAAAAATACTCAGTTTTAAAAAATTTACCACTGGAATGACTGGCTCGATAACCGATTCAGTCATTCCAGAGGTTAATTTTCAAAAATAGTCTTCTCTTGGCCTACAAATAGACATCCAGTGAGGAAATATTTTAATTTAAAAAAAAATAATTTTGACCATTGAAGGGTTTAATTATCCACTGGAATGACTGCCAGAGTTTGTCATGTTAGGTATGTGTCATTGAAAGATTTAAATTCTCAGTGACAAAACTGGTTGTTAGATAAATAGATATAGATTGTAGGATTTTAAATTGTTCATACTCTACAATTTTAAGAGATCTAGCTGTAGAGCCTTTGGTCTTATATCTGAAAGTGTGTAGGCCAATGTAAATTTGTCAATATGTCCTGTCTAAATAAATGTTACCATAGAAACTGATAGAGAACATGAGTTAACTAGTATAGAAGTCAATTTAAGTTATTTAGCCTTCTTAATCGAAACAAAAATTTATTTAGATTAATTTGATTGAAAGTTGTTGGGATCGATAACTTTCAATTATAGTGCTTTAACCATTTAAGCCTCGAATTTGTTCAAGAAAATTTCAATTTTCTCATAGCAAATGCACATTTACTGACGAAGAGAAGCAAATTTTTCGCTGGAATAACTGGCTTGTTTATCAAGCCAGTCATTCCAGTGGTAAATTTTCAAATATTGGCTTCTTGGTCTGCAAATGGACATCTCAAGACCAGTGCTATTCAAAGCCATCTTTGGCTGATATGAGTGTTAAAGGGTTTTAACCCTTTAATGGTCATACCGGCCAAAACCAGCCTTTGCTACGGTCTTGTGGAATGTCCATTTACATGCCAAGATAATACAATTTTTGAAAATTTACCACTGGAATGACTGGCTTGATAACAAAGCCAGTCATTCCAGTGGTAATTAAAATTTTTTTTTATTATCTTGGCCTGTAAATGGACATTCAATAAGAAAATATTTAAATTTTCTTGATGAAATTTGACCATTAAAGGGTTAAAGACTATTTGTCATTCAAAGATCTAGCATCTATAAAATACAATCTTATGAATTGACTGTTACAACTGTAGTGGGTGGATTCGATTGTGGGTTGATTTTTTAAATGTTGTGTCTATTTTACTCATGGTTTTGGATTTCTTAACAATATCTCTTCAGATTTCCTCAATATAGGATGATGATTTATAACCTGTCCACAGCATGACTGACCAGAGATGTGACTAGTTATTATTTGGTAGAACTTCATTATAAATATATTCAAACCCATACATTAGGTGACCGGTAATGGGTTAACACTCTACGGGTCAAACTGGCCAAACCCGGCCTCTGCAGTGGTCTCAAAGAATGTCCATTTGCAGGCCAAGAGAAGAATTTTTTTAAATTTACCATTGGAATAACTGGGTCGATGACTGAGCCAGTCATTCCAGTGGTAAATTAAAAAAAAAAAGTCTTCTTGCTCTTCAAATGGATATTTAATAAGCAAGTACTTTGATTTTCTTGACAAAATTTAACCATTACAAAGTTAAAGGCTAAGATTTATCCCCACATTTTACAAAGAAACATCTGTCTGTATGTCTGTCTGTCTCTGTCTGGAATTCAATCAAATTTTGTATGTGAGTTACACATGTGGTTGCGGAGTGCAAGAGACCATTTCCATTTGACATTTGCCTCTGTCCCCAGGGGTGTTGGTAAAAGGTAAAATCAGTGAATGTGGAGATTTGCCATGACGCACAGTTGACTGTCCAATCTATTAAAGCTGTAGACAGATATATAGCAATTGTTTGTGGCCAAGTGTACAGTTAATTATACTGCTATTGTGCAGAGATTGTATCAAATCGATGTAACTTCCATTTATTCTGAGTGATATCATTTCCTGTGTGAAATAACATTGGTCTTTATCGTGATAGTTCAGAAGTGAATCAGGTGCAAGGCAAGAGTCTAGACAAGTTGATATCTCGCTCTTATAGCAGTAGGCATACATGCTTCTGTGTGTATTTGCATGCATGTGTGCCTGAGCGCATGTGTGTGCATGTGTCCATTTGTGTGCGTCCATGCATGCGTATGTGTGTGTGTGCATGCATGCGTGCGTGCATGCTTGTGTGAAAAGAGTCCCATGATACAGATCAGATAAAAAACTGGATCTGAAAATCTAGGAAACTACTGGCCCGATTTGGGGGCAAATCTTACCACAGGAAAGGGGGGGGGGGGTGGTGACCATGCACTAGAATTCCACAACTGGGCATGATACGAAAAAAATCAGGAAAATCCGAAAAAATCTTGAACCCGCACATATACCGAGATTCTATCAACTCTGTAGTATCTTGATAGTACAGATAGTACAGAAGTTAATCTAGTGCGAAACAGTAGTCTAGACCAGTTCTTCTTCTTTTCGATCGCTGGTATCACACTTGGAGAGCCGTTCTCAAGATGAAATCTGTGGTTTTCTGCAGTTCTTCCAGAGGCCCATACAGCTTTTCAAGAAAAGAGGTTAACAAAGGCCAGATCTCTTCTCTTAGCAGCTGATACGTACTGCAACATTGAAGTATGTGCTCTGTGGTCTGTTCTGCTTCTCCACAAGGACAAGCGGGCGATGTCGTAAGGTGGAACCACCTGTACATGTGTTGGTTTAGTCTGTTATGTCCAGTTCTGAGATGAAAAATGGTCACTTGCTCTGGCCTCGAGAGATGATGGTAGGCATCTTTTGATTGAGGTGTTCTATAGAGTGACTTGATGATAGTCTTCATCTCTGTATGGGTAACCATGTTTTCTGTCTGATTCTCTTCTGCACCCATCTTTACCATCTTGTCTGCTTCCTCATTTCCTTGGACTCCACAGTGTGAGGGGATCCACTGCAATGCTATCCGAAAGCATTTGATGGTTTGTAGTGCTTCTTCAAGTTGTGGCAGCTTACCTTTGGTGATAGCCGCAAGGACGGAGCGGGCATCAGATAAAAAGACAATCTATGCGATAGGGTCTGCTGTTCTGCTGATGGTATTAGCTGCATGAACCAATGCTTCGACTTCAGCTCTGTAGTTTGTGCAGTGTTTGCCTATCGGTATTGCAGCTGACTCATGTTGTCCGTTTGGATACTGTATGTGCAGTCCAGCACCTCCGCTCCTAATTGCATCTTTGGCTGATCCATCTGTGTAGATCCTTATCCATGTCTCCTGAGGGTAAATTTCTTCCAGCATGGCTAGGGTCAGGGCCTTCTTGCTCACATAACTGTGTGTTCATCTTTGGTTGTGAGATGAGGTACTGTGGTGCGAATAGCTATGCTCTCTAGTTTGTTTTCCCAGGGTGGAGGATCAAGCTATTTGTGCTGGCAACATTTCTTGGTTTTTCCTTTGAAGTGCTTTTGTCTCTTTCACAAAACTTGATCTTTTAAGTCTTCCTGATGACAGCTGTGCTGCCTGATCTTCATCGGGTGGTTGTTGAACGATTTGAACTTTGCAGCTTGGATCAGTGCTTTGCATTCCCTTCCTTTGCTAAGTGGGGGGATGCCTGCTGTCTGCTCCATTTTTTTCTATTGGTGTTGATCTCATTCCACCAGTGATAATGCGCAGTGCCTGGTTTTGTACTCTGTCGAGGTTCTGTTGATGAGATTTAGCTGGATCCATACTCAAGGTGTGGTCATACGGCGCCTAGGTAGATGGTCTTGAGAATCCTTTCATTGGCACCCCACTTTGCTCCTGCCAGCTTCCTCATGATGTTTAGCTTTCTTCTGGCCTTTGCCTCTGTGTTCTGGATGTGCTCCTTCCATGTTAATCTTCTGTCATAGGTGACTCCCAGCTATGTCTGCTGGTCCTCGTACTCGAATGGAGTACCGCCCAGTGTCAGATTGCCAACCTTGGTTTTGGTGGACAGTGAGAATAGCGTGGCTGATGATTTTTCTTTGTTGATGGTAATATACCAGCGATTGGCCCAAGCTGTAATTCTGTCCAAGGCGAGCTGCATTCTGTACGTGGCAGTCATTGTGTACTCCTCGGTGCACCAGAGTACGAGGTCATCTGCATAGAGGGATGCTTGGGTCCTATTGGGCAGCTCTGCTACAATGTCATTAATGAAGAGTATAAACAGAGTTGGTGATAATACTCCGCCTTGTGGCACCCCTTGTCTCAGCAATACACTCTGTCCAGATTGTCCATCCACCAGCACCATAGCTCTGCGATTGTGTAGGTATGACTTGGTCCATCGGAACATGTAGCAACCAATGCCTGTGCGCCGGAGCTTCACGAGGAGGCCATCCTTCCACACCTTGTCAAATGCCTTCTGCAGATCGATAAAGGCAGCTAGCGTCACCTTCTTGGCTTGAAAAGTGTCCTCTATGACCTGTGCAAGATGTGTTGTTTGATCTTCTGTGCTCCTGTATCTTCTGAAGCCGGCCTGCTCTGAAACTATAATGTTCTCCGACTCCAGGTACCACTGTAACCGCTGGTTGATGATGCGCTCCATGGTCTTGCATATGCAGCTTGTAAGACTGATAGGACAGTAGCTCAGCACTTTGGTCTTGTTCTTCCCTTTTTTCAGAATAGGAGTCATTCTAACTTCCTTCCAGCACTGAGGAACCTCTCCATTGGTCCAACTGAGATTAAAGATGTCTAGCAGATCCCACAGATCAGCCTAGATCAGCGAAGAGATGCATTACCAAGGTGTTGGATCATTTCATTCGGAATGCCATCTGGCCCGGGAGATTTCTTCTTCTTCAATTGGCGGATAGCCTTCTTCAGTTCTGCTAAACTAATGTCAACTTTCATTGCATTGTGAGTGTTTGTGTCTGTTCTTTCCTTTTGTTCTTTTCTAACCTCTTTTTGATGCATTCGTGGTATAGAAATGTTGCTTTCTTTTGCATATGCCTTCGCAAAGGCATCTGCAGCCATCTTTCCTGACAGTGTTTCTCCATCTTCTTCAAGAGTAATCTTCTCTCCCCCGACACCCTCATCATTCAGTGCTTTAGTCAGTCTCCATAGCTTTGTGGTGTGTCTCTAAATTAAACCCTGCCGTCTTTTCCCTCCAGCTTCTTCTTTTGGCCTCCAGCTTGGTCTTTAGATACCTGGCTTTAGTTTGTTGTAGCGTGAAGTGGTTTTCATGACAGGGATTACCCTCTGCATCTTCTCTGGCCTTGTCTAGTTTATCATGTGCTGCTTGCAGTTCTGTTGTCCAGTAGGGGCGGTAGTTTTTCCTGAACCCTCGAGGAATTGCTTCGTTGGCAGCCTTGAGGATACTTGAATTAAATTCCTTGACCACATTGTTGATGTTTCTCCCTTCTACTGCTATATTTTGGGTAAGCTCATTGGAACGAATGCCGAACAGACTCCAATTTGCCTTTTTGTAGTTCCACCGTGGATGTTGAGGTGAACTTGTCGAAATACTTCCAGAAAGAGAGAGGAGGACTGGGCGGTGGTCGCTTCCTCCTAACTGCGATCCGACCACTCTACTGAGGTTTCTGTGAATGTCTTCTGTACAAAATGCCAAGTCCGGCGTTGTTGTCGAGTGCCACCGGCACGAGTAGAAGGTAGGCTGATCTGTGGGATCATTGACAAGTAAAAGGTGCTTTTCTTCTTGCCATACTTCAATGTCTTCTCCTCGTTTATCAAGTGTTCTGTATCCCCAGCTCTGGGACTGGTTAGTAAAGTCTCCTGCAATGAGGAAGTGGCAGTCCGGGACCTGGATTGTGTCAAGTGAGAGGTTCTTGTCATTAGGGCAGTAATAATTGACAATGTCAATCACAGCGTTGCTGGTTGTTACCTTGATCTTGATATATTCTGCCTCTTCCATAAAGGTTTTGATCTGGCTGGCGTTCACGCTGTTTCGGACCAAGGTGATCACCCCGCCTTTCTTTCTTCCTCTTCGATCACACCGGAAAATCTGGTAACCTCTGATCTTAAATGGCTTTCCTTCATGCAGGTGTGTCTCTTGGATGCAGCAGATATCAATGTTGTTTTCTTACAGGAACTGTTCGAGCTCTGATTTCTTGTTGGTAACCCCTTCTGCGTTCCAGTGCATGATGTTGATACTGGGGTTCTCTTTGGGTTTAGTTTTCTCTTTCGGTTGGCCAGTAGCTCTCCATCCTCGTCCCCTGGCTCCGCAAGACGAGTTGATGGGACCTCCAGTATCTGAGGGTGGGCTCCTTCAAGGCGTGTAGCCCGGCGCTGCACCTGCCTGGCGGATCCTCACAGGGCGAGCACCATTTCGGTTGATTCGATCTCCAAGTGTTATTTCATTAGCGTTGTGCATAATGCTCTGGTTACCCTTCCAAATGTCTGGATTGACACCCAGTGGGTTACACCCCTACGCCACGTTGAGGCCGAGCATATAGTCTTAAACAGGGGATCTAGAACAGTTGATATCTTTCTCTTGTGTCTGTGCATACGCGTGAGTGTCACTGTGTATGTGTGTGCATGAGTACATGTGGCATGTTTGTGCTCATTCGCGCGTGCGTGCATGCATGGAGGTAATGGGTTCGTGCATGCACATTTAAAAAATCTAATGGTTAATTATAAACAATAGTCTGCTCTTGGTCTGCAAATGGACATTCAATAACCAAAAATTTCCTACCAAACCTGACCATTAAATGCTGTCAAATAACCGAGGCAGTCATTCCAATGATAAACTTTAGAAATAATCTTATCTTGATCTGCAAATGGACATTATCTAGGAAATAAATCTAAATTTTGTTGAACAAAATTTGAGTGTTAAAGGGATAAAGTGAACTTAGGGATGAGAACCCCACAGTTAAAGGCTTAAAGTGGACTTAGGGATATGAACCCCACAGTTAAAGGCTTAAAGTGACGTTAGGGATGCGACCCGCAGTTAAAGGGTTAAAGTGGACTTAGGGATGTGAACCCGCAGTTAAAGGGCTAAAGTGGACTTAGGGATGTGAACCCACAGTTAAAGGGCTAAAGTGGACTTAGGGATGTGAACCCACAGTTAAAGGGTTAAAGTGGCTTAGGGATGTGACCCGCAGTTAAAGGGTTAAAGTGGACTTAGGGATGTGAACCCGCAGTTAAAGGGCTAAAGTGGACTTAGGGATGTGAACCCACAGTTAAAGGGCTAAAGTGGACTTAGGGATGTGAACCCACAGTTAAAGGGTTAAAGTGGCTTAGGGATGTGACCCGCAGTTAAAGGGTTAAAGTGGACTTAGGGATGTGACACGCAGCTAAACGGTTAAAGTGGACTTAGGGATGGGTTAAAGTGGACTTAGGGATGTGAGCCGCAGTTAAAGGGTTAAAGTGGACTTAGGGATGTGAACCCGCAGCTAAAGGGTTAAAGTCGACTTAGGGATGTGACCCGCAGCTAAAGGGTTAAAGTGGACTTAGGGATGTGACCCGCAGCTAAAGGGCTAAAGTGGACTTAGGGATGTGACCCGCAGCTAAAGGGTTAAAGTGGACTTAGGGATGTGAACCCACAGTTAAAGGGCTAAAGTGGACTTAGGGATGTGACCCACAGCTAAAGGGTTAAAGTGGACTTAGGGATGTGAACCCACAGCTAAAGGGTTAAAGTGGACTTAGGGATGTGAGCCGCAGCTAAAGGGTTAAAGTGGACTTAGGGATGTGACCTGCAGCTAAAGGGTTAAAGTGGACTTAGGGATGTGACCCGCAGCTAAAGGGTTAAAGTGACTTAGGGATGTGACCCGCAGCTAAAGGGTTAAAGTGGACTTAGGGATGTGACCCACAGCTAAAGGGTTAAAGTGGACTTAGGGATGTGAACCCACAGTTAAAGGGTTAAAGTGGACTTAGGGATGTGAACCCCACAGTTAAATGGTTAAAGTGGACTTAGGGATGTGACCCACAGCTAAAGGGTTAAAGTGGACTTAGGGATGTGAACCCACAGTTAAAGGGCTAAAGTGGACTTAGGGATGTGACCCACAGTTAAAGGGTTAAAGTGGACTTAGGGATGTGAACCCCACAGTTAAATGGTTAAAGTGGACTTAGGGATGTGACCCGCAGCTAAAGGGTTAAAGTGGACTTAGGGATGTGACCCGCAGCTAAAGGGTTAAAGTGGACTTAGGGATGTGAACCCACAGCTAAAGGCTTAAAGTGGAGTTAGGGATGGGACCCGCAGCTCAAGGGCTAAAGTGGACTTAGGGATGTGAACCGACAGTTCAAGGGTTAAAGTGGACTTAGGGATGTGACCCACAGCTAAAGGCTTAAAGTGGACTTAGGGATGTGAACCCACAGTTCAAGGGCTAAAGTGGACTTAGGGATGTGACCCGCAGCTAAAGGGTTAAAGTGGACTTAGGGATGTGAACCCACAGTTAAAGGGCTAAAGTGGACTTAGGGATGTGAACCCACAGTTAAAGGGCTAAAGTGGACTTAGGGTTGTGAGCCACAGTTAAAGGGTTAAAGTGGACTTAGGGATGTGACCCGCAGCTAAAGGGTTAAAGTGGACTTAGGGATGTGACCCGCAGCTAAAGGGTTAAAGTGGACTTAGGGATGTGAACCCCACAGTTAAATGGCTAAAGTGGATTTAGGGATGTGAACCCCACAGTTAAATGGTTAAAGTGGACTTAGGGATGTGACCCGCAGCTAAAGGGTTAAAGTGGACTTAGGGATGTGACCCACAGTTAAATGGTTAAAGTGGACTTAGGGATGTGAACCCACAGTTAAATGGTTAAAGTGGACTTAGGGATGTGAACCCACAGTTAAAGGGCTAAAGTGGACTTAGGGATGTGAACCCACAGTTAAAGGGCTAAAGTGGACTTAGGGATGTGAGCCACAGTTCAAGGGTTAAAGTGGACTTAGGGATGTGACCCGCAGCTAAAGGGTTAAAGTGGACTTAGGGATGTGACCCGCAGCTAAAGGGTTAAAGTGACTTAGGGATGTGACCCGCAGCTAAAGGGTTAAAGTGGACTTAGGGATGTGACCCACAGCTAAAGGGTTAAAGTGGACTTAGGGATGTGAACCCACAGTTAAAGGGTTAAAGTGGACTTAAGGATGTGAACCCCACAGTTAAATGGTTAAAGTGGACTTAGGGATGTGACCCACAGCTAAAGGGTTAAAGTGGACTTAGGGATGTGAACCCACAGTTAAAGGGCTAAAGTGGACTTAGGGATGTGACCCACAGTTAAAGGGTTAAAGTGGACTTAGGGATGTGAACCCCACAGTTAAATGGTTAAAGTGGACTTAGGGATGTGACCCGCAGCTAAAGGGTTAAAGTGGACTTAGGGATGTGACCCGCAGCTAAAGGGTTAAAGTGGACTTAGGGATGTGAACCCACAGCTAAAGGCTTAAAGTGGAGTTAGGGATGGGACCCGCAGCTCAAGGGCTAAAGTGGACTTAGGGATGTGAACCGACAGTTCAAGGGTTAAAGTGGACTTAGGGATGTGACCCACAGCTAAAGGCTTAAAGTGGACTTAGGGATGTGAACCCACAGTTCAAGGGCTAAAGTGGACTTAGGGATGTGACCCGCAGCTAAAGGGTTAAAGTGGACTTAGGGATGTGAACCCACAGTTAAAGGGCTAAAGTGGACTTAGGGATGTGAACCCACAGTTAAAGGGCTAAAGTGGACTTAGGGTTGTGAGCCACAGTTAAAGGGTTAAAGTGGACTTAGGGATGTGACCCGCAGCTAAAGGGTTAAAGTGGACTTAGGGATGTGACCCGCAGCTAAAGGGTTAAAGTGGACTTAGGGATGTGAACCCCACAGTTAAATGGCTAAAGTGGATTTAGGGATGTGAACCCCACAGTTAAATGGTTAAAGTGGACTTAGGGATGTGACCCGCAGCTAAAGGGTTAAAGTGGACTTAGGGATGTGACCCACAGTTAAATGGTTAAAGTGGACTTAGGGATGTGAACCCACAGTTAAATGGTTAAAGTGGACTTAGGGATGTGAACCCACAGTTAAAGGGCTAAAGTGGACTTAGGGATGTGAACCCACAGTTAAAGGGCTAAAGTGGACTTAGGGATGTGAGCCACAGTTCAAGGGTTAAAGTGGACTTAGGGATGTGACCCGCAGCTAAAGGGCTAAAGTGGACTTAGGGATGTGACCCGCAGCTAAAGGGTTAAAGTGGACTTAGGGATGTGAACCCACAGTTAAAGGGCTAAAGTGGACTTAGGGATGTGAACCCACAGTTAAAGGGCTAAAGTGGACTTAGGGTTGTGAGCCACAGTTAAAGGGCTAAAGTGGACTTAGGGATGTGACCCACAGCTAAAGGGTTAAAGTGGACTTAGGGATGTGACCAGCAGCTAAAGGGTTAAAGTGGACTTAGGGATGTGAACCCCACAGTTAAATGGCTAAAGTGGATTTAGGGATGTGAACCCCACAGTTAAATGGTTAAAGTGGACTTAGGGATGTGACCCGCAGCTAAAGGGTTAAAGTGGACTTAGGGATGTGACCCACAGTTAAATGGTTAAAGTGGACTTAGGGATGTGAACCCACAGTTAAATGGTTAAAGTAGACTTAGGGATGTGAACCCACAGTTAAAGGGCTAAAGTGGACTTAGGGATGTGAACCCACAGTTAAAGGGCTAAAGTGGACTTAGGGATGTGAGCCACAGTTCAAGGGTTAAAGTGGACTTAGGGATGTGACCCGCAGCTAAAGGGTTAAAGTGGACTTAGGGATGTGACCCGCAGCTAAAGGGTTAAAGTGGACTTAGGGATGTGACCCGCAGCTAAAGGGTTAAAGTGGACTTAGGGATGTGACACGCAGCTAAATGGTTAAAGTGGACTTAGGGATGGGTTAAAGTGGACTTAGGGATGTGAGCCGCAGTTAAAGGGTTAAAGTGGACTTAGGGATGTGAACCCACAGTTAAAGGGCTAAAGTGGACTTAGGGATGTGAACCCACAGTTAAAGGGCTAAAGTGGACTTAGGGATGTGACCCGCAGCTAAAGGGTTAAAGTGGCTTAGGGATGTGACCCGCAGTTAAATGGTTAAAGTGGACTTAGGGATGTGACCCGCAGCTAAAGGGTTAAAGTGGACTTAGGGATGTGAACCCACAGTTAAAGGGCTAAAGTGGACTTAGGGATGTGAACCCACAGTTAAAGGGTTAAAGTGGACTTAGGGATGTGACCCGCAGCTAAAGGGTTAAAGTGGACTTAGGGATGTGACCCGCAGCTAAAGGGTTAAAGTGGACTTAGGGATGTGAACCCACAGTTAAAGGGTTAAAGTGGCTTAGGGATGTGAACCCACAGTTAAAGGGCTAAAGTGGCTTAGGGATGTGACCTGCAGCACACTCATTAGTGATTAACTGGGAGTATGTAAAGGTATTCATAAACTCACCACCTGGTCTAAATAATTGGCAGCAATTGCTTATATTCAGTAATATATAGCTACTGGGGTTAACCCCTTTCCCCGATGAATTCTCCATATCTCATTTTCAAGGCAACCATACAGGAAAACTGTTGAATATTTTGAAATTAATTTGACTGGAAGCTTCCAGTCAAATTAATTTCAAAATATTCAACAGAATAAGGTTTATATCGCAAAGAATTTACCTTTTCATGGATTTGTTTGTGAAAGGATTAAGCTGTCTTTATATACCCCCTCCTGGGAATTTTGGCAGAGTGTGTGATCGTACATAAGCGATGATGATAACAGTGGGCGCTTTTCTTGCGCTTATGTATTGTATAAACATGTAGATATTTTGTCCCCCTGCATATATTCACATATGTACACCTGAGGTGTTCGTCGATAATTTGGGGTGGTTTGTTTATGTTCTCCCCCCCCCCCCCCTTCCCACGCAGTCTCTGACTTACTGTACAGGTCTGTAAAAAGCATTATTTTTTAGTGTCACTCAGTGCATAAGTAGATTTTGGTTTATGACTTATAATTAACGCTTTAACCCTCAAAGTCTGTCAAAACCGCCCTCTGCAGTGGTCTTCAGGAATGTCCATTTGTAGGACAAGTGAAGAATATTTTTGAAAATTTTATACTGGAATGCCTGGCTCGATAGCCGAGCCAGTCATTCCAGTAGTAGATTGTAAAAAATAGTCATATCTAACTTAGCCTGGCAAATGAACACTCAATAAGAAAATATAATGAATCTCTTGACCAAATTTGACCATGAATGGTTAATTATAGTTAAACTATTAATGGTCAGCGTAGACAAAAGATAGTTCATGCACTGCTCTTGAAAGATGTCCACTTGCATAGCAAGAGAAAGATGGGGGTTTTGTTTAGCTCAGCTCACTAATTAATATCAGTCATTTCAACTATAGCGATCACCTCTGTTCAGCTTGTGTCCATTTGTTTGTTTACCCATCCATCCAATCTGTATTGTGATTCTCGTATGGATCCTTTTGAGGGTATCTATACCCCAGAATGCAACGTGGGATCGCCAAAAGTAGCAGCAGTGGCTCCTGTGGGCCATGAAAATCTTGTATGACTATTAAGTATTAATTGGTCAATTGTCCATAGTACCTTCTATTTTTAGCACGGATGAGGAAATCTGCATTGGAACCCCAGATTTTTAGTTTAGGACCCCTGAATTTCAACTTGGGACACCCACTTTTCAGAATGTGGTTTCGTGGGACCTCCATAATTTAGATACCTTAAGAAACACTGTTGTCCACAATTGTGACACATATTGTTATTTCTGAACAGATTTAGATCAAACCAGGTTTAGGTGTTTCTGTCGGCATAGTAATGTATCTACATTGCGAAAAGGAAGTTGATTCAATGAAAGACAAGACGGTTAACCCCCTCCCCCCCCCACCTAGAAAATGTTCTCGAGTATGGGGGCCCAATGGGGAAAGATATTGTGACTTCAGTTGCATGCTTTGCCATATCTAGAGCCTAATGTTTTAACATTCATATCAGCCAAAAATGGCTTCTGCAGTGGTCTTCAGAAATGTCCATTTGTAGAGCAAGAGTAGACTATTTTGAAAATCTACCACTGGAGTGACTGGCTCGATAGCCGAGCCAGTCATTCCAGTGGTAAATTTTCAAAAATAGTCTTCTCTTGGTCCGCAAATGGACATTTTCTATGAGAAAATTTTAATTTTCTGAACAAATTCGCGGGTTAATGGGTTAAAACTGATGTCAGAAAGTTTAAATTTTCAAATTAATCTAAAAGATGAACTGATGTTCATTTTTCAGCAAATTTGGTGGAAGATGTTACTTTGTTATTGGCTCAGTCAAAGATAAAATACTGACATCAGACCGGTACTAACTATTTAACCCTTTAATTTTTTTCAATAAAATTTTTTTATTTTCTCATAGAAAATGTCCATTTGCAGACCAAGAGATGACTATTTTTGAAAATTTACCACTGGAATGACTGGCTCGGTTATCGAGCCAGTCATTCCAGTGATAAATTTTCAAAAATAGTCATCTCTTGGTCTTCAAATGGACATTTCTGAAGACAACTGCAGAGGCCGTTTTTGGCTAATATGAGTGCTAAAGGGTTAAGCATTAACCGACTTATAACCTGGTTCGTGGCTACTTTCGACCATATGTTACATTCCATATAACAACTTGGTCAGTTGACCTAGTTTATGGATAATGTAGGTCAAAGGTTGTAATAATTTAGATAATCATAAAGAACCACCACGACCAGCAATTTCTTTATATGATTGTCTAAAAAATACTCCCTTAAATATTTTAAAACTAGTTTGACTGGCAACAACAGCTTTCAATCAAGTTAATATCAAAATATTTACCAGTTTATTTACTTGTATATATTTGTCTTTTAATCGAGCGACTGTCTTTCAGGGGTTCAGATGTTAAATACGGGACATATTATGTTATGTAAAAATAGCTGCAATTTTCTTTACGATTCTGTATTTTTAGACTAGGTATTTTCAAGCTGAGTGAGTTTTGGAGATTTAGCGGAATTATGTAACAAGGGCTTTGTGGGAATAAAATACCTATATCCCAAGTGTTTCATGTGTGCGATTTAACTCTCAAATTTGTTCAAGAAAATTAAAATTTTCTCAGAAAATGTCGTCAGTTTGCTGACCAAGAGATAAATATTTTAAGACATTACTTGGAATACTGAGCCAGTCATTCCATGGGTATATTTTCAAAAATAATTTCCACTGGATCCATTGGCTGCCCTTTAACCCTCAAATTTGTCCAAGAAAATTTCAAGTTTCTCAAGGAAAATGTCTTCGCAGACCAAGTGAAGACTATTTTTGAAAATTTACCACTGGAATGACTGGCTCGGTTATCGAGCCAGTCATTCCAGTTGTATATTTTCAAAAAATAGTCTTCTCTTGACCTGCAAATGGACATTACTAAAAAACACTGTAGAGGTCAGTTTTTGCCGGCTTGACCTTTACAGGGGTAATAATCAAAAATGTAGATTTCACCATTAACCCTTTAACACTCATATCAGCCAAAACTGGCTTCTGAAGTGGTCTTGAGAAATGTCCATTTGGAGACCGAGAGAAGACTATTTTTTGGAATTTTACAACTGGAATGACTGGCTCGATAACCGAGCCAGTCATTCCAGTTGTAAATTTTCAAAAAATACTCTTCTCTTGGTCTCCAAATGGACATTTTCTATAAGAAAATTGAAATTTTCGTGAAGAAATTCAAGGCCTAGAGTGTTACGGGTTAAGCATTCCATCACATATTTCATTCTGTGTTTTAAAATTATAATAATATTACATATCACGTCGTAATGTTATATTGCTAAATATTTTGAAAATGATTTTACTGAATGTGTTTCCTGCTAAACGCTGCAATTAGATCCAAACAAATTGTTTTCAAAACATTCCGCAACTTTTATGTTTCAAAGTTTTTATACCATTTATACATGTACGAATTTATAAGGCATTAAAAGTCCTGATTCCTCAAAGATTATTTTTATATATGCATTCTTCGGGAAAAGAAGCAAATCGGGATAGTTTTGCAACAACTACTATTCAAGTTTCTCAAGGAAAATGTCATACAGCGAGAATGGCCGGGTCGGTCTAGCTGGGAAATAGTTGCAGCACATATTGCTACCGAGGGAAGGAAATAGACTGCGGATGATTGAGGAGTGTACATGTGTGCATGTATGTGAATGTGTTTGGAATTTCTCACTGCTTATTGATTCTTCTCCTCTTCTTCGATATGCTAGTTAAGAATATCAAGGGGACGATTCAAGATCCAAGAAAGAATGTAGAGTTCTATGAGCTTGTCGTGATTTTGTTTGGGTATAGGAAAGTGATCCCTTTGACTGTTATATATACACACGACAATAACAAATGGAATATTACTGTCTGGTAGTCGGCGGAAGTTTTGCCGGAGTGTTGATGCGTTGTATAAATACATGTTTATATATATACTATATATATAAATTATATATTCTTTGGTGAATTTGTATAATTTCTGAATTACATTGTAAGCCTGACTTGAAGGAATGGGAATATTTATAGAAACCTGCTGAATAATTTGATTGAATGGTGTCACTTTAAACATTTAATGGTAAAATTTGTCAAGAAAATCAAAATATTTGGTGTTAGAATGGGTTGGTTTGAATGCATTCCCATTTGTAGGCCAATAGAAGACTATTTTTGAAAATTTCCTACTGGAAAGACTGGCTCAATAAGCGAGCCAGTCATTCCAGTTGTAAAATTTAAACCTTTTATAGCGAAAACAGCCTCTGCAGTGGTCTTGAGTCCATTTGCGGGCTAAGGGAATTATATTTTTGAAAGTTTACCATGAGCCAGTCATTTGAGTGGTAAGTTTTCAAAAATAATATTCTCTTGGCTTATAAATGGACATTCAATAAGCAAATACTTTGCTTTTCTTAAGCAAATTTAGCCATTAAAGCAAGCATGTCTAAATTGAAAATGTGCGCAACCAATTTTTGAGTTACGCAAATTTGTTTTAGGTAACCCATTTTGCTTTACGTAACAATTTTTTATATATGTCTGTACAAACATGACAAAATGTAGCCATAAGAAATTGTGCGAACAGAAAACAGGTTTTATCAGAAATATTTTCTTAACCTTTGCGCGAATCAAAAATGGATTACACCAATTTGGATATGCCTGTTATTAATAAAGAATAACGAACCTCATCTCATGATATCTATACAGATGATCTAATAGGCCACTCAAAAACTATGTATGAAATTTTAAGCTTTTTATCATCCCGTCAAAGAAAGATATTTAGGCTTTAGTGGCTAAATGTTGGTACATTTCTACAGCTTATGATTGCTGCCATGAGTTACTTTTCAACCAATCAAAAAAACCGTAGCATGTCCACCTCGGTGTATGCGTTCAGTCATAGAGGTGCTATCTATAGCTTAACAATGTGGTATAAAAGCAACCATACAGGTAAGCTGTTGAATATTTTGAATATATATATATATATATAAGGCAGCAACAACTTCTAGTCAAATTAGTTTCAAAATATTCAACAAGATTATTATTACATACTAAAGAATGTAATGCATTAGCATTTACATGACATCACACACTATCGCTAGAGTAGACGAAATGGTGCCGATTAATGTTCAACATTTAGTCGATATTACCAAGCAGATAATTGTGACACAGATACGGGAATGAGACACAATATGAATGATATGGAATCTATGAACCATAATCTATCAGTAAAATACAACATTTGAGATGAGATTAGCATCCCTTTAACGAGCTAAGAAAATTAAATCTTCTCTGGCATGCAGCGGCACATTCTTCAGGACTACTGTAGAGGGCAGGTTTGGCCGTCGTCACGATGAAACAGAACGTTAAGATTTGTCTAGAAAATTGAAATTGTCACTTTTACGCTCGTTTATTTGTCCATTTGTAGCCAATTGAAGACTAGTTTTAGGGCCCTGCACCAGAATGTGCGGAAGCCCTATAGTAATCAATGCATCCGTCTGTCTTGCTGTCCATCCATCTGTCCATCCACAATAACTCGTAAACAGCATATCATACAGGACTGCTTCAGATATTTTAATGAAACTTGGTGTATGCCTCAGTTATGATATGCAGGTGTGCCTTTTGAAGAATTCACTTTCATAGGTCCACAATATTTGGTGAAAATGTTGTTTTTTTTGTAAATTTTCTCACAAACACCATATCATATAGAATCGCTTAAAAGATATATTCATTATGATGTGTAGATGTGCCTCTTGAAGAATTCACCTTCATAAGTTTAAGATGTTGGGTGAAAATGTTTTATTTTTAAATTTAAAAACTCACTATTTTTGTCAATGTTATCGTAAACAACATATCATACAGAACCGCTTAAAAGAATTTAATGAAATGTGGTAGGTTCTATTTTATGATGGGTAGACATGCCTTTTGAAGGATTCACTTTCATAGGGCCAAGATTTTGGGTGAAAACAGGCTTTTTAATATAAACTCACAATCTTTGTCTACCTTGTTTTTTTGTATTTATTTTTTAAAATTTTGAATTCTTTGAATAAAATTGCTACCTACTACATAGAGAAACATATTTTCAGCGATCGCGGGACCCTCTGAGTCAAACAGCGTTTGCAATGTTTCTTTTAGAGGTGTCCCATAGAAATGTATTAATATAGTACAATTCTATGGGGTGTCCATTTTCAGGCCAGGAAAAGACAATTTTTGAAAATTTACCTCAGGAATGACTGGTTCTTCACAGGCCAAAAGAAGTAAATTCTTGAGAATTTTCCACCAATAACTATGCCAGTTATTCCAGTCGTAAGCATTCAATTTAACCTTTTAGCACTTGTAGCAGCCAAAAATGGCGTCTGTGATGGTCTTGAGAAATGACCATTTGCAGACCAAGAGAAGACTATTTTTGAAAATTTACCGCTGTAATGATTGCCTCGTTAACAGAGCCAGTCATTCCAGGGGTAAATTTGTCAAATATAGTCTTCTTTTGGTCTGTAAATGGACATATTCTATGAATTTTTTTGGAATAATTTTGAGGGTTAAGGATTCTATAAGCTTCTATAAGCTAATTATAGAAATCATTGGTGTTATTTCACATTCCTAGAAACTGTTTCACGCTTTACTGGTCAAGCAGTCCAAAATTAGACAGCTGAAGTGATCTTGGAGCGTATCCATTTACAGGCCATGAGAAAACTGTTGAAATGGCTGGCTTGATTATCGAGCCACTCATTCCAGTTATGAATTCTAAAAAATAGTCTTATCTTGCTTTAGTAAAATAGACATTCCTCAAGCGTGTTTTGGCTGCCTTCAGACAAGTAAAAGGTTAACGTCATTACAATTATTTTGACAACAATTTGACTCAAAATAATTGCGATGTCTCTGTACATATTAGTGTTATATTTTGTGCCTTGTAAGCAGGTTTCTGCGAGTGAATATTAATATGAGCCAGCAAGAGTAACTAACAGTCATCTGATGTAGATCGGACATTAGATATCAGACTCTCTCCTAGTAGTTGATCAGTTTGATTGAAAACGTTATGAAGAAATCAACTTTATAGGCAGTAAGGTGTATGGAATAGTGTATTCTATAAGCTGCTGGCGATTATTATCCTCAAACAACAGCTATGGATGGATTTGTAATGATTAAAAACCATGTGGTTAAGCTTACATCAGTGAGGCAGCTGAAGCCATACTTTACACGAATTGCACCAAAGGGGTGAGTCATGTACACTTATGTATTGCTGGTGTGAGAGAGAGAGAGAGAGAGGAGAGGGAGAGGGGGAGAGAGAGAGAGAGAGTCATGTACACTTGTGTATTGCTGATGACTGATGCAGATTTTATTATTGTGGTGTGAATGGGTATCTATATGTTAACTTATTTAACGCTCTCAGTTATTTAACCCTCAAATTTATTCAAGAAAATATCAATTTTATCATAGAAAATGTCCAGTTGCAGACCAGGAGATGACTATTTTTGAAAATTTACCACCGGAATGACAGGTTCGGTTATCAAGCCAGTCATTCCAGTGGTACATTTTCAAAAATAGTCTTCTCTTGGTCTGCAAATGGACATTTCCCTAGACCACTGCAGAAGCCGTTTTTGGCTGATATAAGTGTTAAATGGTTAACACTCAAGTTGATCAAAAACACTATCTGAAGTGATCTTGAGAAATGTCCAGTTACAGAACAACAGAAGGCTGTTTTTGAAAATTTACTACTGGAATGACTGTCTTGATAACCGAACCTGTCATTCCAGTGGTAAATTTCCAAAAATTCTGTTCTTGTTATAAAAATTAATATTTTGTTTGAGAAAGCTGAAATTTGTTGTACAAATTTAAGGATTAAAGGGTTAATCACCACTGTTCATACCGAAACAGATTGCAAGCAGTTCAGTCTGACATAGCCTTCCTCTCTGAAAATCAGCATCATTTTGACTTTTACCATTCCATAAGTTTTGGATAGAATGAAACTGATTAAGAAAAATATAGATTCATTGAAAATGAAAAAATGTCCATCAATCCCACCCATCCCATCCTATCCCATCTTATCCATTCCCATTCATTCATTCATCCATCCATCCATCCATCCATCTATCCATCCATCCATCCATCCATCCATCCATCCATCCATCCATTCATTCATTCATTCATTCATTCATTCATTCATTCATTCATTCATTCATTCATCCATCCATCCATCCATTCGCCCACCCACACACCCATCCATCCATCCACCCACCTACCACCATCCATCCGTCCATCCATTCATACTTTTTTCTAATCCAAACAATTTTAAATGTTTTATTAAATTGACGCGATTAGATGATTTGACATCCAAAATGTATTTTGATTTGTAAAAAAAGATATAATTTAAAAATCTATCCGTCTAAAATATAAAGTCTTATAATTTCCAATATCACATTCATTTGTTAGATGCTGCCGTATACATATTCTTTTTCATCTCCACCCTTCATGACCTGGCTAATATTACAATAATGCGTAATTTGTCATCATTTACGATTCGCATCATACCATTCTCAAATTGTCACCCCAGCGTTGATGATCAATCACAAGTATGTTTATCCTGAGTGACATTCCTGTGATGAGGCAGTAATTTGGAATGGACGTTTCGTGTTTTAGCTAAGCCCCACCCATCTCTAGCTAAGCTCCAACCACACCTCGCTCGTGTTGGGATCGATCGATCGCTGAACACCCTGACTATCAATTTCCAAAAAACTACACAGGTAAGCTGTTGAATATTTTGAAACTAATTTGACTGGGTGCTGTTGCTGCCTAAGGGATCGATCGATCGCTGAACACCCTGACTATCAATTTCCAAAAAAATACACAGGTAAGCTGTTGAATATTTTGAAACTAATTTGACTGGGTGCTGTTGCTGCCTAAGGCAGCAACAGCACCCAGTCAAATTAGTTTCAAAATATTCAACAGCATGTTTATTAAATAGCAAAGAATTACAAAGACGTAGAATTCATCCAACGTGTCGGACCATTTGAGATTTGATGACGGTCTAGATGGAACCCTTTGTGACGTAATGATTGTGACATCTTCATACACGCACTGAGCTGATTATGATGTCATACGAGGTCAGATGACGGATGGATACTCTGGAAAGGTGAATTGCGACTGTCACATAGATCTGTATAATGTGATTATATAAGTTCCAGGACTCCAGACCAGTGGCTATGGCAGCAATGTCTTTCAGACAAATTACTTTCAAAATATTCAACTGCTTTCCATATTGCTGTCTTGAAATTTATGTACTGACATTGAAGTCATAATAAAGTCAAAGGTCATGGTCGCTGTGACCATGTTACAGAATAAATCACAATGTCTTGGCAAAGGATAGGATTATTAGGCAAGACATTTGATTCTGTGGAATTACTCATAATTAAATGATGGCGTAGCGCGCACTGTGTCCATTTTTCACACACATTGTCAGAAACTGAAGCATGTTATTGCGGTTCCCAAGCTATGTATGTATGTATGTGAGTGATGGGTTCTGTCAAAAAGAAATTCCTATGGATACAGGAAACCTGTATAATTATGAAACATCTACATCCATTACCCCTGTAATGGTCATACCAGCCAAAACCAGCCTTTTCTCTGGTCGGATGGAATGTCCATTTACAGGCCAACAGAATAAATTTTTTGAAAATTTACTACTGGAATGACTGGCCCGATAACCGAGCCAGTCATTCTAGTGATAAATTTTCAAAAATTGTATTCTCTTGGCCTGTAAATTGACATTTGATAAGAATATATTAAAATTTTCTTGACCAAATTTAACCATTAAACGGTTAATTAGATATCTGGATTGATAATAAGTCACATAATTACATGTACAATTTGTGTGAAATTCTGTATAGCACTCGTTCAGTAAAGCTATTTCTGTGGTTATTCTCATTGGAGGCCTTTTCTACCTGTTTCTCAGTTACTTTCCTTTTACTGCCACAAATGTCCAATTAGCGAGACCGCTATTCTAGATTCTTGAAACAATACAGCTCATTATAAACTGACGTGTTTCCAAAACAAACCAGAAACAATTTTGAACTCGATGTAAGAAATATTCTGTTGCATATTTTGAACATAATTAGATTTTGAAGACATTGCTGTCTTTAAGGCAGAAATGTCTTCCAATCCAATTATATGCAACAATGCCCTATACTAATCACCTCATCTGACCATCTGTCCATCCATCTCTCCGTCCGTTGGACGGTGCGTCCACAATATCTCGTAAACAGCATATCACGCAGAACCACTTCAGATATTTTAATGAAACTTGCTGTATGCCTCAGTTATGATAATCAGATGTGCCTTTTGAAGAATTCTCATTTATAGGTCCAATATTTTGTGGGGAAAAAAGCTTTTTAATGCAAAAACTCAAAAAAATTTCAGTTTCCTCGTAAATACCATATCATACAGAATCGCTTAAGATAATTTAATGAAACTTGGCAGGTCGCTTCTTTATGATGAGTAGATGTGCCTTTTGAAGGATTCACATTTATAGGTCTAATATTTTAGGTGAAAATGGGCTTTTTAATGCAAAGACTCAGGATTTTGTCAATTCTCTCGTAAACACCACATCATACAGAACCTCTTCAGATATTTTAATGAAACTTGGTGTATGCCGCAGTTATGATACGCAGATGTGCCTTTTGAAGAATTCACATTTATAGCTCCAATATTTTGTGTGAAAATTGGCTTTTTTATGCAAAAACATAATTTTTGTCAAGTTCCTCGTAAACACCATATCATACAGAATCGTTTACGATAATTGAATGAATCTTGGCTTATGCCTCAGCTATGGCTCGCAGATGTGCCTTTTGAAGAATTCACGTTTATAGGTCCAAGATTTTGGGTGAAAATTATTTTTTTAATGCATTTTAATTGCTTAAAATAATGTAATTTAGTTTTGGAAACATTTTAAGTTATTTATTATGAGTTGTACTGTATCTGGCTTGGGTTAACCTTTTCAATGACAGATCCCTGAAAAAGGAAATTCTGTACGATTTATAGCAGATTCTGTTGAATATTTTGAAATTAATATAATTGGAAGCCATTGCTTAGGCAGCAATGGCTTCCAGTGATATTAATTTCAAAATATTTAACAGCTTTCCTGTTTATTTGCCCTGAGATCGAGATACAGGGAATTTATCGGTGAAATGGTTAAATATTTGTGTTGGTCCTTAACCCTTTAATGGTCAAGATTGGTCAAGAAAATCCAAAAGATTTGTTTATTGAATGGACATTCGCTAAGAGCAATACAGAGGCTGCTTTTGACCAACTTGTCCATTAGAGGGTTAAATGGTCAAAGACTCAAGATGAGAAAATCAAAATATTAACTTATTGAATGTCAATTTGCAGGGCATGAGAAGTCTATTTTTGACAATTTACCACTGTAATAACTGCCTCATTTATCGACATATCTATAATTATTATAAGCCCAGTATGTCATATTAGAATAATGATGGCATAACAACCTTTGTGCGATGTCCATTTCTAACATGCATTGGGATGGTTTGCGTGCGTGCGTGCGTGCGTGCGTGCGTGCGTGCGTGCGTGCGTGCATGTGTGAACTGTTCTTCCAAAATCAAACTAAGGGGGAGAGGTGCAAGTTTACGTATAGTTTTGTCCTTCCAATGTTTACTACTAGACACACACACACACACGCATGCACGCATGCACGTATGTACGCACGCACGCACGCACACACCTCATTGTGCCAAGTTATTAGAAAAACTTGTCCGAAATTGCTTCTTAGTGTTTAAATTTTTTTCGCATGTGGAGACCCTGGCACCCCCTGTTTATGTGATAAGCCACCATCTCACCATACCATCCCCACATACATTCCCACCAAAGCAAAAAACTGTTCCAATGCCGCTGATGGTTATACGTTACAAGAATCAACTGTTCCCCCCCCCCCCCCCCCCCCCCCCTCATGCACGCACACGCAACCACATACACACAAGCTGGACTCATATTTAGACAGATGTGCATATAGCATGAAATCTATTTATCTGAGCTCCAGGCTAAGTACGGTACATTCTTAGAGTCCATTGTCTGGAAGCCATGCCAAGAATTCTTATTACTCAAATTGGTCCGCTATATTAGGAATTGTACACTAAACCTTTCCCCGCTGCTGTTCATTTAGGATTCAATATTCAGTGCATTCCTGCAAGCTTAGCCATTTAACCCTCAAATTCGTGTAAGAAGATTTCAATTTTTTTCATAGAAAATATCCATTTGCAAACCAAGAGAAGCTTATCTTTGGAAATTTACCGCTGGAATGACTGGCTCAGTTATCGAGCCAGTCATTCCAGTGGTAAAATTTCAAACATAGTCTTCTCTTGGTCTGCAAATGGACATTTCTCAAGACCAGGGAAGAAGCCGTTTTTGGCTGATATGAGTGTTAAACGATGAAGGGCTGATGATTATGTGTTACAACATTGATGTTGAATACTTCTGTATCGCGTTGAATATGTTCACCAGATAACATACATGTACAAGGCTTATTAAATTGTCCTCAAATTTGTTCAAGAAAGTTTTAATTTTCTCATAGATAATGTCCATTTGTAGACCAAGAGAAGACTATTTTTGAGAATTTACCTCTGGACTAACTGGCACATTTATGGTGGCGGTCAGTGCAGTGGTAAATGGTTAAAAATAGTTTCCTCCTGGCCTATAAATGGACATAACCCAAGACCACAGCAGAGGACAGTTTTTATTGTCTTGACCATAAAACATTGATCATCGAATTTGGTCAAGAAAATTAAAATTTTCTCATAGAAAATGTCCATTTGCAGAGCAAGAGAAGACTATTTTTTTAAAATTAACCACTGGCATGACTTTCCAGTGTTAAATTTTCAAAAATAGTCTTCTCATGGTCTGCAAATGGACATTTCTCAGGAAATCTTTATGGCTGATATGAGTGTTAAATGGTGGCGAATGCGAGCAGACTTCAGCCTTAAGACTTGTACTAGTTTCTGTCAATCCTAAGTGGCGGGAATGATAAATGCAATTATGAATGCTAATATGGTGGCTTATCGGCATATAGAGTATCACTAATTCTGCCATCATTGATGGCCTCAGCTTCATTCATTGGATTCCTCGATCAGATAGGGTGTCAGTAAGTCGGTACTCATCAATGGCTTCGGCGCCATTCTTCCCCCCCCTCCCTCCCACCTAGATCAAATGCGATATCAGTAATGTTGCAATCATTGATGGCATCAGTATAAAGCATTGCCACCATCCTAGATCAATTAGTGCGTTAATAATTCTGTACTCATTTATGTCTTTGGCATCATTCATCGTTCCCCATTCCCCCCCCCCCTTCCTAGATCAGATGGGGTGTCTATAATTATGTAAAAATTGATGGACTCAACCTCTCTCTGAGAGAGTTATGCATGTTTGCTTTTAGTGTCATTGTCGTTATTCTTAAGACACTTCAATAACTGGAACTAATGGAAGGATCTTCTCCAATCTTGGGTGAAAGGACCCCCCCCCCCCTGCTCCCCCCATTCCAGCAACAGCTTTCAGTAACATTGTTTCCAAAATAGACACTTGACGTCACGAAAGCCCAATTGAGAAATAGTAACGACGCGGGTATTCGACGAATTTGTCCTTGTTGTGTCTGTCCATTTGTCCATCGCCGAACTGTTGATCAAATTCGACTCAGACTTTCATAAAGAACAATTGTTCCAGTAAATTGTTTTCTTTTGTAATCAGATGATCCAAGAACTGGAAAGTCTCGTTGAGAGACAAAGAGAACTGGATGAGGGCCAAGAGTCTGTGATACATTCTTGTTTTGTTTGGCATGTTTCAGCGTCCCATTCATGCCATGACTTGTTATGCCCTAATAGAAATGTGTGCGTGCGTGCGCACGCGCGTGTGTGGTGTGCAGGCTGGCACAAGCGCAGGCTGGCACTCGGTAATCATGTCACATTCCAGTGATAAAATGGACATTTTCAATGTGAAAATTTGAAGATTAAAAGGTTATCTGGTTAAGAAGGATATTGGCCTTGTTAAGATGACAGGATATTGGCCTTGTTAAGATGACAGGATATTGGCCTTGTTAAGATGACAGGATATTGGCCTTGTTAAGATGACAGGATATTGGCCTTGTTAAGATGACAGGATATTGGCCTTGTTAAGATGACAGGATATTGGCCTTGTTAAGATGACAGGATACTGGCCTTGTTAAGATGACAGGATATTGGCCTTGTTAAGATGACAGGATGATGGCCTTGTTAAGATGACAGGATATTGGCCTTGTTAAGATGACAGGATATTGGCCTTGTTAAGATGACAGGATATTGGCCTTGTTAAGATGACAGGATATTGGCCTTGTTAAGATGACAGGATATTGGCCTTGTTAAGATGCCAGGATATTGGCCTTGTTAAGATGACAGGATATTGGCCTTGTTAAGATGACAGGATATTGGCCTTGTTAAGATGACAGGATATTGGCCTTGTTAAGATGACAGGATATTGGCCTTGTTAAGGTGACAGGATGATGGCCTTGTTAAGATGACAGGATATTGGCCTTGTTAAGATGACAGGATATTGGCCTTGTTAAGATGACAGGATATTGGCCTTGTTAAGATGACAGGATATTGGCCTTGTTAAGATGACAGGATATTGGCCTTGTTAAGATGACAGGATATTGGCCTTGTTAAGATGACAGGATATTGGCCTTGTTAAGATGACAGGATATTGACCTTGTTAAGATGACAGGATATTGGCCTTGTTAAGATGACAGGATATTGGCCTTGTTAAGATGACAGGATATTGGCCTTGTTAAGATGACAGGATATTGGCCTTGTTAAGATGACAGGATATTGGCCTTGTTAAGATGCCAGGATATTGGCCTTGTTAAGATGACAGGATATTGGCCTTGTTAAGATGACAGGATATTGGCCTTGTTAAGATGACAGGATATTGGCCTTGTTAAGATGACAGGATATTGGCCTTGTTAAGGTGACAGGATGATGGCCTTGTTAAGATGACAGGATATTGGCCTTGTTAAGATGACAGGATATTGGCTTTGTTAAGATGACAGGATATTGGCCTTGTTAAGATGACAGGATATTGGCCTTGTTAAGATGACAGGATATTGACCGTGTTAAGATGACAGGATATTGGCCTTGTTAAGATGACAGGATATTGGCCTTGTTAAGATGACAGGATATTGGCCTTGTTAAGATGACAGGATATTGGCCTTGTTAAGATGACAGGATATTGGCCTTGTTAAGATGACAGGATATTGGCCTTGTTAAGATGACAGGATATTGACCTTGTTAAGATGAAAGGTGAATGGTGATGATGAACTGGGTGTACAACATCTTTTGCTCCTTAACTCAAGTTTAATTAAGCTCATTTCGCGCAATCAGTATAAGACTTCATACGGTTTCTGCCCGTAGCAGATAAATACAGATCTTTTGATTTAGGATGTTTTCTACATAATTTCAGGGTTTTAGCTTTTTCTGTGTATAATTTCCCCATTATAACCATCTAACCATCAAATTTGTTTAGGAAAATTTCAATTTTTCTAAAGAAAATGTAAATTTCCCGACCAAGAGAAGACTATTTTTGAAAATTTACCACTGGAATGACTGGCTCAGTTATCAAGCCAGTCATTCTGGTGGTAAATTTTCAAAAAAACGTCTTCTCTTGGTCTGTAAGTCAATATTTTTCACGACCACTGCAGAAGCGATTTTTAGCTGATATGATGGTTAAAGGGGTACTGCTGTTTTCCCATTATATAATTGACAAGCACACACATAATTTCCAAAAAACTAGATATTCTAATATTCTGCTCTTGAAGCATAGATGCAGCCAGTGGTTATTTTGGCATCGTCGATGGGGAGCATATGAATTATTCTCTCTGCATCCATTCATCAATGTCCGTCCATCTAGATTGGTTTTCATAGCATAACGTTAGAAAGCCAATGTGGATCTCCTTCAAATTATATACGTCGATACTTAATGACAAGACTTTGCTAGAGATATCGCAACACCATTAAATGTTTTTATTTGCCTGAGTTAGCTTCCCTATAAAGAACTTAAAAATCGGCAAAAATATTGTCTGCGGAGCATAGCTTTACCAAAGCCTGTGCATAGATTCACACACAATTTGGCAAGTGGGTACCTCGGGACGACCTCACTGGTGATTGCATTGCAGTCGAATCTGTGAATATTTGCCAGAGTAACCTTCTTTGCGTGATATTGCTGGAGAAATCATGGCGCTATATAATGCACACAAAATCACAATATGTCGAAATATATCTTAACCCTTCAGCACTCATATCAGCCAAAAATGGCTTCTGCAGTGTTCTTGAGAAATGTCTATTTGCAGACCAAGAGAAGACTATTTTTGAAAATTTATCACTGGAATGATTGGTAAATTTCCAAAAATAGTCTCCTCTTGGTCTGAAAATTGACAATTTTTATGAAAAAAATTGAAATTTTCTTGAACAAATTCAAGGATTAAAGGGTTAAATTTCAATCTGGAACAATATCTTGGAGGTTAGGGGGTGGTGGGTGGGGGTGGGGTGTTGTTGCGTGGCTCGACACATGCACACATTTGTAATTTAGTGAGATTGAAAACCAGTATTAGAATGTTGAATATTTTGAAATTACTTTGACTGGAAGCTCAATTTTCAAATATTCAACTTGCTACTGTAAATTGTTCACAATTTTCAAATTTTCTTAAATTAACATCGTAAAAAATCTATCTTTAAAACATTTAATGGTCAAGATTTATCAAGGAAATTGAAATTTTATCTTAATGAAAGTCTACCTGCGCACTATTTTTTGAAAATAAACCACTGGAATAACTGGCTCGCTTATCCACCGAGTTATTCCAGCAGAAGTAGGATTAAAAGAATTATAGTCTTCTCTTGACCCGCAAATGGACATTACTCAAGACGACTGCAATGACTGGTTTTGGCTGACTTCACCGTAATAGGGTTAATTGAGATACAAGTGGAAATGTCAATACCACTAACAATACAGCTCAGAAATAACCTAACATGGTTACAAAATAAAATAAAGCGTCCTGTTGAATATGTTAGACTTAATTTGATTGGAAGCCATTGCTGTGTTAACTCTGTAATCCTCGAATTTGTTGAAGAAAATTTTCAATTTCTCATAGAAAATGTTCATTTGCAGCCCAGGAGAAGACTATTTTTGAAAATTTACCACTGGAATGTCATTCCAATGGTAAATTAAAAAAAATAGTCTTCTCTTGGTCTGCAAATGGACATTTCTCAAGACCGCTGCAGAAGCCATTTTTGGCTGATATCAGTGAGTGTTAAAGAGTTAATTAAGCCGTAGACTTTTTAAGGAAAATATAAATTTTTCTCAAAGAAAATGTCAATTTGCAGACCACGAAAAAGACTATTTTTGAAAATTTACCACTGGAATGACTGGCTCGGTTAGCGAGCCAATCATTCCTATTTTCTTCTCTTGGTCTGCAAATGGACATTTCTCAAGACCACTGCAGAGGCCGTTTTTGGCTGATATGAGTGTTAAAGGGTGAAAGGCAGCGATGGATCCCATCCAATCAAATTAAGTCCAAAATATTCAACAGCACATTTTTTACACCGTGTTCAAAATTGAATTAACGAACATGCTTCTATTTTTATTCTGGTAGTGTGTTAACTTATTTATGAGGTGTGTTGTAGGATCGCTTCAGGACCTGGAAGGAGACGTATATCTTGTTCATTACAGATCGGATATTGCATGTCTTAGAGGTCTTCTGTATTCTATAGTTATTTATGGATCAATGTCTGTAAAAGTACAGGGAGCATATCGCTTCACTGGTCATTATTTCTAGCAAACCAAAATAGCTGTCTGATATTTTTTTGTTTCCAATCCAAATGCGAAATTAAGAATCTTTTGTCCAAAGGAACTCAGTGAAAGACACTGGGTCACTGAGTACATATTGTCCATAGGAACTCAGTGAAAGACACTGGGTCACTGAGTACATATTGTCCATAGGAACTCAGTGAAAGACACTGGGTCACTGAGTACATATTGTCCATAGGAACTCAGTGAAAGACACTGGGTCACTGAGTACATATTGTCCATAGGAACTCAGTGAAAGACACTGGGTCACTGAGTACATATTGTCCATAGGAACTCAGTGAAAGACACTGGGGTCACTGAGTACATATTGTCCATAGGAACTCAGTGAAAGACACTGGGTCACTGAGTACATATTGTCCATAGGAACTCAGTGAAAGACACTGGGTCACTGAGTACATATTGTCCATAGGAACTCAGTGAAAGACACTGGGTCACTGAGTACATATTGTCCATAGGAACTCAGTGAAAGACACTGGGTCACTGAGTACATATTGTCCATAGGAACTCAGTGAAAGACACTGGGTCACTGAGTACATATTGTCCATAGGAACTCAGTGAAAGACACTGGGTCACTGAGTACATATTGTCCATAGGAACTCAGTGAAAGACACTGGGTCACTGAGTACATATTGTCCATAGGAACTCAGTGAAAGACACTGGGTCACTGAGTACATATTGTCCATAGGAACTCAGTGAAAGACACTGGGTCACTGAGTACATATTGTCCATAGGAACTCAGTGAAAGACACTGGGTCACTGAGTACATATTGTCCATAGGAACTCAGTGAAAGACACTGGGGTCACTGAGTACATATTGTCCATAGGAACTCAGTGAAAGACACTGGGTCACTGAGTACATATTGTCCATAGGAACTCAGTGAAAGACACTGGGTCACTGAGTACATATTGTCCATAGGAACTCAGTGAAAGACACTGGGTCACTGAGTACATATTGTCCATAGGAACTCAGTGAAAGACACTGGGTCACTGAGTACATATTGTCCATAGGAACTCAGTGAAAGACACTGGGTCACTGAGTACATATTGTCCATAGGAACTCAGTGAAAGACACTGGGTCACTGAGTACATATTGTCCATAGGAACTCAGTGAAAGACACTGGGTCACTGAGTACATATTGTCCATAGGAACTCAGTGAAAGACACTGGGTCACTGAGTACATATTGTCCATAGGAACTCAGTGAAAGACACTGGGTCACTGAGTACATATTGTCCATAGGAACTCAGTGAAAGACACTGGGTCACTGAGTACATATTGTCCATAGGAACTCAGTGAAAGACACTGGGTCACTGAGTACATATTGTCCATAGGAACTCAGTGAAAGACACTGGGTCACTGAGTACATATTGTCCATAGGAACTCAGTGAAAGACACTGGGTCACTGAGTACATATTGTCCATAGGAACTCAGTGAAAGACACTGGGTCACTGAGTACATATTGTCCATAGGAACTCAGTGAAAGACACTGGGTCACTGAGTACATATTGTCCATAGGAACTCAGTGAAAGACACTGGGTCACTGAGTACATATTGTCCATAGGAACTCAGTGAAAGACACTGGGTCACTGAGTACATATTGTCCATAGGAACTCAGTGAAAGACACTGGGTCACTGAGTACATATTGTCCATAGGAACTCAGTGAAAGACACTGGGTCACTGAGTACATATTGTCCATAGGAACTCAGTGAAAGACACTGGGTCACTGAGTACATATTGTCCATAGGAACTCAGTGAAAGACACTGGGTCACTGAGTACATATTGTCCATAGGAACTCAGTGAAAGACACTGGGTCACTGAGTACATATTGTCCATAGGAACTCAGTGAAAGACACTGGGTCACTGAGTACATATTGTCCATAGGAACTCAGTGAAAGACACTGGGTCACTGAGTACATATTGTCCATAGGAACTCAGTGAAAGACACTGGGTCACTGAGTACATATTGTCCATAGGAACTCAGTGAAAGACACTGGGTCACTGAGTACATATTGTCCATAGGAACTCAGTGAAAGACACTGGGTCACTGAGTACATATTGTCCATAGGAACTCAGTGAAAGACACTGGGTCACTGAGTACATATTGTCCATAGGAACTCAGTGAAAGACACTGGGTCACTGAGTACATATTGTCCATAGGAACTCAGTGAAAGACACTGGGTCACTGAGTACATATTGTCCATAGGAACTCAGTGAAAGACACTGGGTCACTGAGTACATATTGTCCATAGGAACTCAGTGAAAGACACTGGGTCACTGAGTACATATTGTCCATAGGAACTCAGTGAAAGACACTGGGTCACTGAGTACATATTGTCCATAGGAACTCAGTGAAAGACACTGGGTCACTGAGTACATATTGTCCATAGGAACTCAGTGAAAGACACTGGGTCACTGAGTACATATTGTCCATAGGAACTCAGTGAAAGACACTGGGTCACTGAGTACATATTGTCCATAGGAACTCAGTGAAAGACACTGGGTCACTGAGTACATATTGTCCATAGGAACTCAGTGAAAGACACTGGGTCACTGAGTACATATTGTCCATAGGAACTCAGTGAAAGACACTGGGTCACTGAGTACATATTGTCCATAGGAACTCAGTGAAAGACACTGGGTCACTGAGTACATATTGTCCATAGGAACTCAGTGAAAGACACTGGGTCACTGAGTACATATTGTCCATAGGAACTCAGTGAAAGACACTGGGTCACTGAGTACATATTGTCCATAGGAACTCAGTGAAAGACACTGGGTCACTGAGTACATATTGTCCATAGGAACTCAGTGAAAGACACTGGGTCACTGAGTACATATTGTCCATAGGAACTCAGTGAAAGACACTGGGTCACTGAGTACATATTGTCCATAGGAACTCAGTGAAAGACACTGGGTCACTGAGTACATATTGTCCATAGGAACTCAGTGAAAGACACTGGGTCACTGAGTACATATTGTCCATAGGAACTCAGTGAAAGACACTGGGGTCACTGAGTACATATTGTCCATAGGAACTCAGTGAAAGACACTGGGGTCACTGAGTACATATTGTCCATAGGAACTCAGTGAAAGACACTGGGTCACTGAGTACATATTGTCCATAGGAACTCAGTGAAAGACACTGGGGTCACTGAGTACATATTGTCCATAGGAACTCAGTGAAAGACACTGGGTCACTGAGTACATATTGTCCATAGGAACTCAGTGAAAGACACTGGGTCACTGAGTACATATTGTCCATAGGAACTCAGTGAAAGACACTGGGGTCACTGAGTACATATTGTCCATAGGAACTCAGTGAAAGACACTGGGTCACTGAGTACATATTGTCCATAGGAACTCAGTGAAAGACACTGGGTCACTGAGTACATATTGTCCATAGGAACTCAGTGAAAGACACTGGGTCACTGAGTACATATTGTCCATAGGAACTCAGTGAAAGACACTGGGTCACTGAGTACATATTGTCCATAGGAACTCAGTGAAAGACACTGGGTCACTGAGTACATATTGTCCATAGGAACTCAGTGAAAGACACTGGGTCACTGAGTACATATTGTCCATAGGAACTCAGTGAAAGACACTGGGGTCACTGAGTACATATTGTCCATAGGAACTCAGTGAAAGACACTGGGTCACTGAGTACATATTGTCCATAGGAACTCAGTGAAAGACACTGGGTCACTGAGTACATATTGTCCATAGGAACTCAGTGAAAGACACTGGGTCACTGAGTACATATTGTCCATAGGAACTCAGTGAAAGACACTGGGTCACTGAGTACATATTGTCCATAGGAACTCAGTGAAAGACACTGGGTCACTGAGTACATATTGTCCATAGGAACTCAGTGAAAGACACTGGGTCACTGAGTACATATTGTCCATAGGAACTCAGTGAAAGACACTGGGTCACTGAGTACATATTGTCCATAGGAACTCAGTGAAAGACACTGGGTCACTGAGTACATATTGTCCATAGGAACTCAGTGAAAGACACTGGGTCACTGAGTACATATTGTCCATAGGAACTCAGTGAAAGACACTGGGTCACTGAGTACATATTGTCCATAGGAACTCAGTGAAAGACACTGGGTCACTGAGTACATATTGTCCATAGGAACTCAGTGAAAGACACTGGGGTCACTGAGTACATATTGTCCATAGGAACTCAGTGAAAGACACTGGGTCACTGAGTACATATTGTCCATAGGAACTCAGTGAAAGACACTGGGTCACTGAGTACATATTGTCCATAGGAACTCAGTGAAAGACACTGGGTCACTGAGTACATATTGTCCATAGGAACTCAGTGAAAGACACTGGGTCACTGAGTACATATTGTCCATAGGAACTCAGTGAAAGACACTGGGTCACTGAGTACATATTGTCCATAGGAACTCAGTGAAAGACACTGGGTCACTGAGTACATATTGTCCATAGGAACTCAGTGAAAGACACTGGGGTCACTGAGTACATATTGTCCATAGGAACTCAGTGAAAGACACTGGGGTCACTGAGTACATATTGTCCATAGGAACTCAGTGAAAGACACTGGGTCACTGAGTACATATTGTCCATAGGAACTCAGTGAAAGACACTGGGTCACTGAGTACATATTGTCCATAGGAACTCAGTGAAAGACACTGGGGTCACTGAGTACATATTGTCCATAGGAACTCAGTGAAAGACACTGGGTCACTGAGTACATATTGTCCATAGGAACTCAGTGAAAGACACTGGGGTCACTGAGTACATATTGTCCATAGGAACTCAGTGAAAGACACTGGGTCACTGAGTACATATTGTCCATAGGAACTCAGTGAAAGACACTGGGTCACTGAGTACATATTGTCCATAGGAACTCAGTGAAAGACACTGGGTCACTGAGTACATATTGTCCATAGGAACTCAGTGAAAGACACTGGGTCACTGAGTACATATTGGAACATGCAGATTTATTTAACCCTTTAACCCTTAAATGTAGACCAAGAGAAGAAGATTTTTGAAAATTTACCACTGAAATGACTGGTTCGTTAAAATGGTAAATTAAAAAAAAAATGTTTTCTCTTTTGGCTTTGGACATTTTTCAAGACCATTTTTTGGCCGATTTGAGGGTTAACAGCGTTAACAATTAAATTTATTCAAGAAAATCTCAATTTGAAGACTAAGAGAAGACAATTTTTGAAAATTTACCACTGGATAGGCTGGCTTGGTTACAAATTGATTTTGAAGTTAACTTTTAATTTTAGTTTATTTTGAAGTTAAATTGCATGTATACAAAATATTTTACTTGTTTTAAATTTGTGTCTCTCGGACCCGATTTCGGAATAAAATGCAACGGATCCTTAATTTAGTCAGCGAGTAACTGACACTCTAACCCTGTATGGAACTCTCATATCAGCTAAAAATGGTTAAATCAGTGGTCTTGGAAAATGTCCATTTGCAGACCAAGAGAAAAGTATTTTTGAAAATTTATCACTGGAATGACTGGCTCGATAACTGAGCCAGTCATTCCAGTGGTATATTTTCAAAAATAGTCTTCTCCCGGTCTGCAAATCGACATTTTTATGGAGAAAACTGAAATTTTCTTGAACAAATTCGAGGCTTAAGAGTTTAAATGCGCTAGTGCCACAGAGATTCACAATTTTTACGATAAAACAAAAAAGCAATGAACGACATTACGGAATCATTATGTTCATATGGACACGTGAAAACAGGCAGCCAAAACGCCAGATAATTATTGTACCAAATCATATATTATGACGGATATTGGAGTGAGAATATTAGCTTCTGTCTGCAAAACAAAATTAGAATGCGCAGTCAATGACACGCCATCGCAAATCCCCATGCTTTGGCTAACTGATATTCTACACCACCACCCCTCCTGACCCGCACCCGTGGGTGGAGACTATCATATGTGATGCGATCTAGTAAAAACCGTTGACATGTTGCCAGATTACTATTTGAGAAAAATATGCAAAAAATATGTCAAAACTAATTTTTTTCTAAATTTTACTTTTTGCATGTTTTGACATTACTGGCCATTTATAGATTTTTAAGTTGTTTTTCTCAAAGTTTTTTTCTGAATAGTGACATGATTCACATTGCCATAACATTGCCATAACATTGCCATAACATTGCCATAACATTGGATATTCTTAACGTGGAAAAGTAATTTAAACAGCTTTAGAAAGATCATTGAACAAACTTTTACATTGTGAATAGATCCCAGAAAGTCCCAATTTCACCATGTGAAGGGTTTTACCAGATCGCATCACATATGGGTAATTAATATACCAAATTTGGTTAAATTCTGACAACTTTCTACCACCACCACCCTCCCCCACCCCTCCCCCCCCCCCTTCCCCACCCCACACCACCACCACCAGCAGTACCTTACCCCCACCCTTGTGGCAGAACCTAATGGAAATGTCGTATCGCAGTTGACAATCATACTACCAAACGATTTTGGAAGAAATAGCGGGATGGATGGATGAACAGATGGATGGAGGCGATTGCAATATCCCCAGATTTTTTTTAATCGGTGGGATAATCCATGAAAAGTGTACTGAAATAAACAGCAAATTGGACTTAATAACCCTACTTTGTAGCAATATTTGCACTTGAGAATAATTCCGATCTGTACCATGTGGTAAATCTAATTCCACAGCTTAGAAATAACAAATCATTATAGATCAAGGTTTTGTAATCTTCAGCGGAATTGCTTGGCGGCTTTGGTTTTTTATTCTAAAAGAAACAATTACACATAATGTATGATTGTTTTTCTCAGTTTTCTGTGTGAAATATTGGCAATTTATTGCCAAGCTGACACAAAACGGTCTCAGAGTCTGGAGTGGTTTTGAAAAATGTCCATTTGCAATCTGAGAGAAGACTGTTTTTGAAAATTCATCACTTGGATGACTTGATAACTGATCCAGTCATTCCAGTGGGAAGATTTAAAAAATAACCTGGGGAAAGTGAAATTTCTTGACCAAATTTGTCCATTAAATGGTTAGAGAGCAATTTAGACAAATTCATGTTTATATTTTAGCATTTGGTATTAATTTGGTTTTTAGCCTTTTACATTAATGGATTCTTGCACACCGTCTGTAACACCTGCTAAACATGTAACAATATTTTGAAACAAGTTTAACTGAAAATTATTGTTGCTGTGACTTTGAGTCAAGTGGTTCACAAAATGATATAACGTCATTTCATCCATTACAGGAACTATCTTCATCAGGCTATAGAGTAACACTGGTTCACCATTTAACCCTCAAATTTGTCCAAGAAAATTAAAAGTTCCTCGTTAAAAATGTCCATTAGCAGACTAAGAGAAGAATATTTCTGAAAATTTACGAGTAGATTCACTGGCTTTTCTAAAATAGCCTTCCTGACCTGTCAATGGACATTTTCTCAAGATCACCACTACAGAAGACTGTTTGGCCAACTTGACCATTACAAGTGTCTAATAAGAAAGATTGGTTTTCAGTGCCACCAAAATCGGATCTCGTCGGCTAGTTATGGATAGATAGCGGGTAAGCGAGAAAATGATCAATGCAGAAATGATTTATTACCAGTTTGCACAGAAGCGAAAATTAGCATGTATGCAAAGCAAACGCTCAATAAAGCAAAGATTTCTGGACACAATGCCTAAGTGAAGCTCAGTGTTGTGTGTGTGTGTATACGTGTTGTGAGTGTATATGTGTCCTGAGTCAGGTTCCTATATATGTATGATTATATAATAGACTTCAATTTTTAGCTATGCCTCGCCCATCTCTCGCTAAGCTCCACCCACCCCTCACTCGTGTTGGGTTCGATTGATCTATGAACTGCATGACTATCAATTTCCAGAAAACTGTACAGGTAAGCTATCGAATATTTTGGAACTAATTTGACTTGACGATGTTGCTGCCTATGGCAGCAACAGCGTTCAGTCAAATTAGTTTCAAAATATTCCACAGCATTTTTATTAAATAGTAGAGACATACAATTCGTACTATGTATCGGACTATTAAGAGTAAAATACGTTCCAAATAGAATCATTTATGACGTAATGATTATGACGTAATCCTACACGCGGCTTTAAGCTGATTATGACATCATATGATGTCAGATTGATAGATGGATACTCTGGAAAGCTGAATTAACTGATGCATCCAGTTGTGCTCAAAATCCTTAGGGTGACGCATCAGGTGGTTGTGTCACAGGATTGAGTCATGTGGAAGAAAACATATCACTACTAAATTCGTGTGTGACACACATGATTGATTGAGTGGCAGGTTTCTAATGTATCGCCTTCGCCACTGGAGGGGCTAAAGCGGTTTTTGATGATAATATCCTGTGGATGTTAATCTTTGATTCTGAATTGGAATTGAGGTATCCGATCAGTCACTCAAGTATCTAAACGTCATAATCAGGCCTGGGGTTGCGATTGGATATGTTTTGTATTTGTATTTAAATACGCTAATTTTGTATTTGTATTTGACATTTTACAATACACTGTATTTGTATTCGCTCACCATATTTGGTGTATTTGGTCAAATACAGTAAAATATGATCAAATATCTACATAGTAAATTTCATCATTATATACATACAGAAAAGGCTTAAGCATACTAGCTTCATACATGTTATTATCCCCACGTTTAAAAAAACCATCAGCGATATTGTAATCGCCTCCGTCCGTCTGTCCGTCCGTCATGCTATCTCCTCCCAAACCATTGAGTGGAATTAAATCAAATTTGGTATGTGGGTTACCCATATGATTCTGCATTGCAAGACGATATTGAGATTTGGCACCGCCCCCAGGTGGTGTGGCAGGGGTCAAATGGTCAAATCAGTTGTAACGCAACTGAAATCGTTAGACGGATCTCAACCAAATTTGATATCTGAGTTACTCCTATGATTGTGGAGGGCAGGAGGCCATTTAGATTTGGGAGAGGGGTCAAAAGGTCAAATTTTAACCTGCAGAAATTGATTTAATGGATCACATCCGATACCTTGGACGGAATTCGACCAAATTTGGTATGTGAGTTACCCATATAAATGTGGAGTGTATGAGCACATTTATATTTGGCCCTGCCCCCAGGGGTGGGAGATGGGGGGTGTCAAAAGGTCATGAAATTGATTGTAATGCAACTCCTCTGACACTGTTGAACGGAATTCAACCAAATTTGGTATGTGAGTTACCCATATGATTGCTGAGTGCAAAATGACATTTACATTTGGCTCTGCCCCGGGGGTGGGTTGTGGGGTGTGTCAAAACTTCAACGCGGTGAACGTGGGGATTTGCGATGATGCGTCATCGACCGATCAATCTAGTATGTAATTGTAAACAATGAAACGGAATGAACAAGAAATCAATTTCAATCTTCTATGAAGTAATTGACTCATAATCAAAATATGTCACTTGGTTGGCTGATGAATGTCACAATCAAGATAACGTAGGTCTATCACGAAAGTTGGAATGGACCATCACAAAAGTGACTGAATTGTATGGTTTTGATGTATTTACAATTTCATAAACAGAATCTGTTGAATATTCTGTAACTACCATAATTGGATTTTTAAATATTCAACATCTTAGCTGTGTAGTCATCTGGAATTGAGATTCTGTGCAGTGGTTCAGAAAATTAAAATGGACTCAAATGTGCGTACAAGTTAGGGGTAGTGATTAGCTAGAAATTCACCTTTCCAGAGTATCCATCTATCATCTGATGTCATAATCAGCTAAGTGGCGTGTAGGATGACATCATAATTATTACATCATAAATGATTCTATTTGGCCCATCTTTAACTCTTAATAGTCCGACACGTACAAATTGTATGTCTACTATTTAATAAACATGCTGCCATAGGCAGCAACACCACCCAGTCAAATTAGATCCAAAAGTAGTAGGATAGTAGGGCTGTCAGAACAGGGAATCGCGGATCGGCGACTACAGGAGGGAGGTGGGCTGTCAGAACAGAGACATGATAACTTTGCAGCAGCTCTGAACACTCATTTAGAGACACATCCTCAGTGGTATACCGATCACCTGTGATCAACCACACATTGCATGGTCCGAAGGCCCATTTAGAGATAAGTATCCATAGCGATATACCAGCCACACTACAGTAATTATGCACATACATTCCACACATTCTAACTCGGGATTGTGTCCCGAGAAACTATGCGATGCGCCTAAGCACACAAAATAGCTAAAGGCCTAAACTAACGCTTAAAACTATCTCGCTGTTGTTACCTATTAGATGTAATATGCCAGTTATCAGTAGGTCTGCGGCTAATAACTAGGACATAACGTCTTGTCTTGGAAGTGTTATAGCGTCGCACACTAATAATTGAATGTCAGTGGTCTGTGTGTCTGTCTGTCTGTCCGTCTGTGTCTGCTCTCTTCTTCCTGTTTAGCAGGCTGTGAAAGGTGGCCACTTTTACTCGCTAACTGCTTCCTACCTCTTTCGTTGAAGATGTGCTCAACAGCCTCATTGTGACTGGTGGCCAACCCCTCCTCTCTACCTTCTGTGTGACCAGTGGCATGCCCAGCCTCATGGTTCTCAGTCACACGTGTACTGATCTCCGCTCGGAAGTAATCTGTGGCCCCAGCCTGTAGATTATCCAGCATCCGGTGTTCATCATCAGTGTGGAGGCGGAATACGGCAGACGGCTAGTAGATCTTTGGGATGAACCCTAGCCTTTTGAAGGGCAAGAATGACGGGACTCTTAGTTGATTTGAAGGGTAGGTTGATTGACCTGCCCTAGGCGCTGCCAAGCTTCCGGTAGAGTATCCGAGTCAGGAGTTCCTTTGTACTGCGGACCGATGTGGTCACCTCTATGGCAGTCAGCATCTCCGCATCAGACGGAGGTGGGACCTTGGCTCACCCATGGATAATGTTGACGTCAAGAGGTTACATCGTCGGACCCTGTCAATCGGGAACAGAGTGGAGGCAGTGTGGACACCATCTGGAGAGTTTCTGGCGACCGAAGACGCGCTCGTGAAGTAGTACTTTATACATCGGGAGCAGGGTGGAGGTGGTGTGGACACCATCTGGTTTCTTCTTGGACGGCTTCTGCCGACCGAAGAGGCGCTCATGAAGTAGTACTTTATACATCGGGAGAAGGTGGAGGTGGTGTGGACACCATCTGGTTTCTTCTTGGAGGGCTTCTGCCGACCGACGACAAGCTCGTGAAGTAGTACTTTATACATCGCTGTTTAAACCTGTATATAGCTAGACGTTTAAACAATGCAGCAGTACGTGCGGCATCCTGATGAAGTGGTTGAACCCATGACCTCGCACCACACCGATCCTCGAAGGGGCTGCTTGACAGTCATTCGACCTAGTATCCATGATGCGAACCCTCTCTCCGCTGCGGGGAAGTACATCGACTTCGCTATTTCCATGAGATTAGGAGTATGGTGCTCAAGTTTAAGCTCGAGAGCACTGAGGAGAAGGATGTAGAGCTCCCGCAGATGGTGAGCAGATGGGAGATTATGCAGAAGAACACCACCTTAGACACCACCTACATAAACGATGAGTATCAAGTCCTGGCTACTATAGCTTGTGGATCGGCCTACTATCCGATGGGGAAGGGGTACTATGCCATCAGATGTAATGAAGGTTTCACAGACTTCAACTTCCAGCCAGACGTAGAAATGGCTGTTGTGGTGCCACTCTTCTCCCTCCTCGAGAACACGCACGTGAACCCGGCCTTGATGCAGGCCAAGCTGTTCCTTCGGGTGTGCACTGAACATCTTGATGGAGTAAGGATGACCCCTCCATGACTTCACGTCTGGCATGATGAGAATGACCAGGAACTAAAACAGGAGGGGTCTAGACAGTGAATCCTACATGTAGAGCAAGAGTACCAGTCGGTCCAGGCCACAGATAACCAGCACCTAGAGTTGATATTGCAACAAGGTGTCTCAGATTGTGTAAATGTGGCAGCCCTGGTTCATAATGGAGGGGTGGTCTAGCAGGTGGGTGAGCTAAATGACTTCAAACTTATAGTGGCTAGGACCAATGTTCTCGGTGAGCTACGTAATTGAGCTGATTGCTGTCTCTATCAACAGGAGATGAAGTTGTATGCCTTACTGCGTCTAACCAGTGGCCCCGAGGATCTGGAGATGGCACTTTGAGGGTCAGTACCACCTCAAAGGTAAGAACATCTCACCTAATGATGGCAACCGGCACAGCTTTTATGTTAGGAACTTGCTTCGGGAGCGAGTGGGCACTCGCACACTAGGCGTGACAGTACTGTACTTCGGCTATACCAAGGTTTGTGTATCGCACACCGCTGGTATTCAGCTTGAGCGCACGTAAAGCCTGATTCCGTCTCTAAAGATAGGTGATCACTAGAGACAGGTCAGCACCTACCATAGGTCTCATCAGCTACAGCTAGGCGGTCAGTAACGCAGGTGGTCATTAATGCAGGTGATGTGACACCAGATCCTCTCTCACGTGTGAACATGCCAGAGTCTGCCATGGTGCAGATGGTAGTCACTTTAGCGTTCTGCCAAGTTGCCAAGGCAGCTGGAAGGGCCTGTAGGTAATCCCCTCATGCCAATGTGACACTGGTCGTGACTACGTGTATGTCTGAGCAGCCTCGCTCTGGAGAGCATAGGATACGTTGCCGCAGGCCGCTCAAGAGATCTGCAGCAGCTGCGAGCAGAGCATAATTGTTTGCATCAATAATATAGCTGTTGCTGCAAGCAAAGCATAGGCAGTTCCGAGGAACATCAGAATGTCGTCTTCTCAGCGTCCGTGTATGATATCCAACTAGAGATGGTAAAAAATTTGGGTTCGATGGAACTGGGAGAGATAAGAGCGGAATGCACCCAGATTTTCGGGCTTGCTTCTTTAACCGTGGCAGATGATCTAAATACTTCCATAATCGCGTTAATGCTATTTCTGTCAGTGGATAGCTTCTTAACTCCTGTACTGTTGGTGGATTTCGGGCGAGTAACTCGTCTACTACTTTTGGGATCATTAGGTTGGGAGAAGCACGCCAGGATTCAAGCAATCTATTTGCATAGTCGCCCAGGTCATGTAATGATCTTGCCACCTTTTCCCGCCGTGCGGCGCAGCCTAGCCGACACCATGCATGTAACTCCATAGTTCTCGGGGGTGGCTGTAAATGGCGAGAAACTTGTCTACTATTAGATCAGGAGAAGCGCTCATGTTGATCAGATTCATCTCTGGATGATTAGACCTGTAATGTGTGATCGGTATACCATGTGGAATGTATGTCACTAAATGGGCGTTCGGACCATGTAATGTGTGGTTGATCACAGGTGATCGGTATACCACTGAGGATGTGTCTCTAAATGGGTGTTCAGACGAGCTGCTGCAACGTTATCACGTCTCTGTTCTGACAGCCCACCTCCCTCCTGTAACCACCGATCCGCGATCCCCTGTTCTGACAGCCCTACTATTCTACTACTCACGGCCAAGGTCTGGAAATCCTCTTGCAAAACAAGTTCTTTCGTTGTGTTAAGATTTAAGATAAATCGGATCACACTGACAAACACGCATGCACGCGCACATGCAGATGCACACCATGTCGCAGTACCTACTTCCCCTTGCGGGGTGAGGCTAATGATATAAAGTTGGCTGATGTCAAACAATCATTAGCATTTAAACCGCTGTGGGAATGATTTAGCTATCCACTGTAATCAGAGACTTAAACCGCTGTGGAAACAATTTGTAGCTATCCGCTGTCATCAGAAATTTAAACCATTGGAAACAATTTCTAGCTATCTACTATCGGTTATCGAGCCAGTCATTCCAGTGGTAAAAATAGTCTTCTCTTTGTCTGCACATGGACATTTCTGAAAACCACTGCAGAAGCCATTTTTGGCTGATATGAGTGTTAAAGGGTTAATATCACTGGTTTTTTGCAACCCCTCAGACTATAAGCCTTGCTTATTGTCTATGTGATATTACACAATTCAGAATTCATGTTGTATGGTTATTTATATGTCTCTCTCTCTCTCTCTCTCTCTCTCTCTCTCTCTCTCTCTCTCTCTCTCTCTCTCTCTCTCTCTCTCTCTCTCTCGCGCGCGCGCGCGCGCTCTCTGGACGGTTTTACCGTAACTGTGGGGACATCACTTTTTTCTCTCATTTTTTGATTTTCATTTCCTTCGTGTTTCTGTGTGCGTTGGCAAAATAAAAAATACTTCTAAGATGGATAGCGATTATTACCATTAACTAAAAAAAGTGAGAGAACACTGTGGGGACGGTCCCCACACAGAGCGGGAACATAGTGAGAGAGTCCCCACAAATGTGAGAAACAGTGAGGGGACATACTCTTTGGTTGGCAGTTCATGCATTAGCAGCAGTATGTGGATGGGAGATTACACCGCCGCCTAGTCTGTGCGCGTGAGTGTTTATCACATCACGCGTTCGTATGCCTCGCGCAATATATTTTTTACATGAGAGTGTGAGATAATTTTGTGGGGACATTTGAAGGTGAGAGAGATGAAAAAATGTAAAAAAATTGAAAAACATGAATCGTGGGGACACAAATTCTAAATATATTTTTTGGACGTTTCACGCTTTTGCCGATCGTTTGAGCGACCGTAATTGTGGGGACAGGGCATTGTCCCCACAATCACAATCCGAGCATGTCCCCAGAGTGTAGGGTCTAGACGTGAAAATGTCCCCAGAATTACGGTAGAACTTGTTTTACTCTCTCTCTCTCTCTCTCTCTCTCTCTCTCTCTCTCGCTCTCTCTCCTCTCTCCCTCCCTCCCTCCCTCCTCTATCTCTCCCTCCCTCCCCCTGTCCCTCTCTCTCTCTCTCTCCCTCCCTCCCTCCCTCCCTCCCTCCCTCCCTCCCTCCCTCCCTCCCTCCCTCCCTCTCTCTCTCTCTCTCTCTCTCTCTCTCTCTCTCTCTCTCTCTCTCCATCTCCGGGTCTGCAATACGCTGAGCTACTGATGCTTCATTTGGTTAATTTCTCGATTAATAAAGCAGAATATTTCCTAGAAATTGATGCATGGCTTATCATTAACCCTTTAACACTCATATTAGCAAAAAAACGGCTTCTGCAGTGGTATTGAAAAATATCCATTTGCAGACCAAGAGAAGACTGTTTTTGAAAATTTCCCTCTGGAATGGCTGACTCGACAACCGTGCCAGTCATTCCAGTGGTAAATTTCCAAAAAGTCTTCTCGCGGTCCTCAAATGGATATTTTCCTGAATAAATTCAAGTGTTAAAGGGTTAATTCACTGTGAGAAATTGCTTTGTAAAATGTGTCCCTGCCACTAAAATGCATAATATTCACTTTCACAAAACAAAACAGTAAAGAGTGTATAAAACGTTAATAAATCATGTTGACTCAAGGGTTTGTGTGTGTGCCAAATCTGCTTTCTGACAAATAGCGGCAGGAGAATACAGGTTTATAATTGTAGGTAAAACCAGTAGTACAGAAGATTTGTGAACGGAACATGAAAATATCTGAACTCTTTAATGGACAAGTATTTGCAGCCTTCCTGAGAAATGTCCATGCGCAGGCAAAGGGATTATTTTAACGATTTTACAGGGTAACTTCTGCTGGAACTGAGGGAGTAGTGTACGTGCTGTCATGAGCATGTCTGCAGAATCATTACCCATAATGGTGCGTGTACTGGTCCACTTATTATCCAACCTCTTGGAGTCTCCTAGGATTGATTTAATGACCTAAGCTTCAGTTAAGCTTCAGTTAAGCTTCATTTATATCATTTACACTTATGATGGCCCAGGTTGTGAAGCAACAAGGCCTTATCTATTGCCCTATGCTATAGTTGTCACACCATACAGGGCTTTAGATTTACCTCATTTGGGCACACCACCTATTTGGTGTGGGATCCATCAATGTTCCTAGAATTTTGAAATCTGAGAGATTGATTTTGAGCCATTTTAGTTTTAATAGCACTATAAGACCTCTGAATGGCCATAAAATGCCACAGTCACCATCAGTTAATTAGTGTTCATAGCTGAGCCAGTAGGATTTTAATTTGGGCTATTATGGGCAGATTTCATTTGGGCATGACTTGTAAAGTCATAGCTAAGGGGTAATCTAAAGCCCTGCCATAATACACTTCACTGAGTTGATGAATGTCTCACAATGGTCTCATGTAGTAGCTATAGACATCTCAATCTACAGTGAGATAATAGGCCAACTTTCTTCCAGCTCCTGTGGCTAACATATGCTGAGGTATGCTGAGCAGACATCACACTTCATCTGACACCTGTGGTTCAATGAGTTATTCACAAAGAGTTGATAGTCAGATAATTATCCAGTCATTAAACTAAGTGTTTTGCAATGGAAATTAACTTTTATTATCAAGCAAGAAGGAAAGCATAGTCAATTGACATTTTATCTGCAATGATTATTTAGAATGATTGAAGTTACCTCAGTGTGCCACAAGGTACAGTACTTGGCCCAATCTTGTTTTTAATAAACATTAACAACATGTTACAATCCATCAAAACAAACCTTAGTCTGTTTGCGGATGGTGCAATGATATCAAATATAATAGCTACCAATACCAATGCTGAGTGAGGTATTACAAAATCTATATCTTGGTTGCTTTAAAAAAATGGGAGCATAAATGACTCACGAAATTTGATGCACCAAAAGTCCAAAATGCCTGGCGCTTGCCATCAGCAAAAAAACCCTGAATTGGACTATAAAATTCATGGTCATTCACTATCTAGAGAAACCAACCTCCGCAACATATGTAGGACTTTGATGTCACTCAAAAGTGGGAAAACCACCTAAAGATTTCCTCAAACGTCAAAGGACAAAGGTCTATATCAACAACTGCTTGAATACTCCTCATCAATCTGGGATCCCTTTCAAGCCAATCACATTAATCAAATTGACAATAGGTCCATAGGTGCGCTGTCAGATCTGTGACATTACATTTGTATATATGAGTCAAGGTCGTGTGACCAAGGTGGTCGAAGACTTGATGTAGAAAGCTCCAGATCAGAAAACATGACTTAACCCTTTAACACTCATATCAGACAAAAATGGCTTCTGCAGTGGTCTTGAGAAATGTCCATTTGCAGACCAAGAGAAGACTATTTTTGAAAATTTACCACTGGAATGACTGGCTCGATAACCGAGGCAGTCATTCCAGTGGTAAATCTTCAAAAATAGTTATCTCATGGTCTGCCAAATGACATTTTCTATGAAAAAAATTTAAATTTTCTTGAACAAATTCGAGGGTTAAAGGGTTAAGAGTCTTTAGTCAAAGCTCAAGCTGCAAGGTGAGACATCATAACATGAAGACATAAAACAAAGCTTAACTCCTAACTAGACCAGCAACAGATATCCACATATACTCATTCCTGCCTTCAGCCAGCCATCATTGGAACAAATGTCTACTGACAAGAACAACTTCAACCAAACTGTCATAATAGGTCTGTTGACAAATCGTGATTACCCATAGGAAATCACAAAGGCACTATTTTTAAATGTACATAAACTGATTTTAATCTCATCCAATCTACCGCAATGCATGGTGACGCATAATAATCGTGTTAATATTGTGTGCTGTTAATGGGAAAAATGGACCAGTGGACACGTTTTCTAAGCCACCGTGTATCGCTATTGTTGAATATATCACCATGACTAATTGTTACATGCCTTCTTTGAGATAAAAATTAGTATTTAGACAGTTAACCCTTAGCACACTGATGTCAATATTCTATCTTCTACGGTGTCAATAGCAAAGAAACTAGTGTAGCTTTTTCAACTATTTTGGTGGAAGATGTTGCTGTCTACGACAGCACCATCTTCCACCAAATTTGTTGAAAAATAAACACTAGTTCATCTTTTTCTTTAATTTGAAATTTAAAGATTTTGACATCAGAGTGGTAAGGGGGTAAATGAGTTGTAAGCAATTTGTTTTCAAAATGATCACGGGTTAGCTTATGGCATTAAAGATACATATCGTGTAGTGCTGAAGATATTGCAGAATAGAATGGGTTTTACACTTTAATGCTTAAAATTGGTCATGAAAATCAAATGATTTGCTTATTGAAGCTCCTTTAGCAAGCCAAAAGATTATTTTGTGAAATTTACCACAGGAATGACTGGCTCAGTTATCGAGCCAGTCACTCCTATGGTAAAATTTACAAAATAGCCTTCTCTTGGCCTACACATGGACATTTCTCATGACCACTGTACTCTGAGACTGTTTTGGCGGAACCTCTGATTTGAGTAATAAGAGGTTAACCCTTTCTTGATGATAATTGTGGTACATCCTAATTTCCAAATAACCATTTTTGAAGTAATTATTAACCCATTGAATATTTTGAAACAAATTTGTCTGGAAACTGATGTTTTGTATTGATGCTGTCGTCGGTATGAAGCAACAGTTTCCAGCAGAATTAGTTTTTTAAATATCCAGCATAATATTAGGCATCATCTACATGTTAATGTCAAGTTGTCTCAGAGTATTTGTACAATAAAATCTTAAAGAATTTCTTATCTCTGGTTCATGGAGTTAAACTGGTTAGATGTCTGGTGATTACCAGGGCTAGCATTACACAATTCCCAATGCTTGTGAGGCGGTACACATCAGTGGTAATACATCTCCCAATTGGAGGGCTTCATTTGTACACACAATGACAGTAATTGTAAGAATGTAATAGATGTTTATAACATTGTCATTCATTCCATGGGTGGGGTGTGTGTGTGTAGGATATGCTGGTTGGTGATTGCTCTTAATCCCAGAATGTTCAGGCTAACCTAAACAGGCCACCTGGGGGGGGGGGGGTGTTTGAGGAATCGCTAAGAGAAGAGTATTTTTTTACTCTTACCGCTGGAATATCTCGCTTGATAATTGAGCCAGTCGTTCCGCTATAACATTTCCAAAGCTATTTAGTATTATCTTGATCTACAAATTAACATTCATTAAATAAAAATTGTAATTTAACTAGTTAACCCTTTAACACGCATATAACACGGCAAAAACGTCTTCTGTGGTGGTCTTGAGAAATGTCCATTCGCAAACCAAGAGATTATTTTTGAAAATTTACCACTGGAATGACTGGCTCGATAAGCGAGCCAGTCATTCCAGTGTTAAATTTTTTAAATGGTCTCTTGGTCTGCGAATGGAAATTAAAATTTTCAAGAAGAAATTCGTGGGTTAAAGGGATAAAAACAGCAAGTCTCCTGGCTGGTAACATCACCCGAGGCCTGGCTGGTAACATCACCCGAGGCCTGGCTGGTAACATCACCCGAGGCCTGGCTGGTAGCATCACCCGAGGCCTGGCTGGTAACATCGCCCGAGGCCTGGCTGGTAACATCGCCCGAGGCCTGGCTGGTAACATCGCCCGAGGCCTGGCTGGTAACATCGCCCGAGGCCTGGCTGGTAACATCGCCCGAGGCCTGGCTGGTAACATCGCCCGAGGCCTGGCTGGTAACATCGCCCGAGGCCTGGCTGGTAACATCGCCCGAGGCCTGGCTGGTAACATCGCCCGAGGCCTGGCTGGTAACATCACCCGAGGCCTGGCTGGTAACATCACCCGAGGCCTGGCTGGTATACTCACCCGAGGCCTGGCTGGTAACATCACCCGAGGCCTGGCTGGTAACATCACCCGAGGCCTGGCTTGTAACATCACCCGAGGCCTGGCTGGTAACATCGCCCGAGGCTTGGCTGGTAACATCACCCGAGGCCTGGCTGGTAACAGCACCCGAGGCCTGGCTGGTAACATCGCCCGAGGCCTGGCTGGTAACATCGCCCGAGGCCTGGCTGGTAACATCACCCGAGGCCTGGCTGGTAACATCACCCGAGGCCTGGCTGGTATACTCACCCGAGGCCTGGCTGGTAACATCACCCGAGGCCTGGCTGGTAACATCACCCGAGGCCTGGCTTGTAACATCACCCGAGGCCTGGCTGGTAACATCGCCCGAGGCTTGGCTGGTAACATCACCCGAGGCCTGGCTGGTAACAGCACCCGAGGCCTGGCTGGTAACATCGCCCGAGGCCTGGCTGGTAACATCACCCGAGGCCTGGCTGGTAACATCACCCGAGGCCTGGCTGGTATACTCACCCGAGGCCTGGCTGGTAACATCACCCAAGGCCTGGCTGGTAACATCACCCGAGGCCTGGCTTGTAACATCACCCGAGGCCTGGCTGGTAACATCGCCCGAGGCTTGGCTGGTAACATCACCCGAGGCCTGGCTGGTAACAGCACCCGAGGCCTGGCTTGTAACATTACCTGAGGCCTGGCTGGTAACAGCACCCGAGGCCTGGCTGGTAACAGCACCCGAGGCCTGGCTGGTAACATCGCCCGAGGCCTGGCTTGTAACATTACCTGAGGCCTGGCTTGTAACATCACCCGAGGCCTGGCTGGTAACATCGCCCGAGGCTTGGCTGGTAACATCACCCGAGGCCTGGCTGGTAACAGCACCCGAGGCCTGGCTGGTAACATCGCCCGAGGCCTGGCTGGTAACATCACCCGAGGCCTGGCTGGTAACATCACCCGAGGCCTGGCTGGTATACTCACCCGAGGCCTGGCTGGTAACATCACCCAAGGCCTGGCTGGTAACATCACCCGAGGCCTGGCTTGTAACATCACCCGAGGCCTGGCTGGTAACATCGCCCGAGGCTTGGCTGGTAACATCACCCGAGGCCTGGCTGGTAACAGCACCCGAGGCCTGGCTTGTAACATTACCTGAGGCCTGGCTGGTAACAGCACCCGAGGCCTGGCTGGTAACAGCACCCGAGGCCTGGCTGGTAACAGCACCCGAGGCCTGGCTTGTAACATTACCTGAGGCCTGGCTGGTAACAGCACCCGAGGCCTGGCTGGTAACATCACCCGAGGCCTGGCTGGTAACATCACCCGAGGCCTGGCTGGTAACATCACCCGAGGCCTGGCTGGTAACATCACCCGAGGCCTGGCTGGTAACATCACCCGAGGCCTGGCTGGTAACATCACCCGAGGCCTGGCTTGTAACATTACCTGAGGCTAATTGCAGAACATCCATTTACAGGCAAAGAGAAGGCTATTTTTCGAGAATTTACCACTTGAATGACTGGCTTGAACCAGTCCAGTCATTTTAGTGGTAAGTTTTAAAATACTCTTGGCCGTTAAATGTTAAATGGACATTCCTCAAGACATATGCCACAGCTGGTTTTGGCCAGTTTAACGATTAAAGTGTTAAGATTTATTCTATGTCCAGACATCTTACAGCTGTTTGTTACCCGAGTCACTAGACACGGGTATGCTGCGAGCATAGAGGGCTTGTTGTTGTTCTTCTTCTTCTTCCTCTTCTTCTTTTTTTCGTCTTCTCTTCTTCAGACACTTTTCAATAACTCTGGTTGTACTGGCAGGATATACTCCATATTTGGAGGGAAGTACGATTTTGGGGACTAAAATGCAACTGTTTTCAAAATAGACATTTTTACGCATTCTTCAATAATTCTCATTCTTCTTGTGCAATCTTCTCAAAACTTGAGTGGAAGCTTGTCCATGTGGTCCCGAACACGTATGCCAAAGGCTGAAACGCAATAGCAATAGCTTTTAGCAAGATTGTTTTCAAAATATACATTTTTAAAGCATTTTTCAATATCACTAATGGAGAGATCATTTCCGAACTTGGGTTAGTGTGTGTCAGCGCGGTTTTGAAGATATATGCAAAAAAAAACCCTCTAAAACGCAACAGCAACAGCTTTCAGCAACATTGTTTCCAAAATAGACACTTTTGACCTCATGGCGGCCCGACTGAAAAATTAATATTTTTGAAATTGTACAACTTCAATGACTGGCACCTCATTTTGGTGGTAAATTTTCTAAACATGTTTTCTCTTGACCTGCAAATGAAAATTCCTCAAGACCGGGACAGAGGCCGAGTTTAGCCAACTTGACCAGTAATTAGGGTCGGTTGACATCTTGCATCCAAGCTCAAAATTATTGCTGTTCTAAGCCCAGATGAATTTAATGTTGTGTTTTACGAAGTTTCCCAAGCAAAACACAAGATCAGAGATGGGGGGGGGGGGGGAAATAATGCCCAATTTCAAGCTCAAGAGGTTTTAAGCTTTTACAGTATTAATCCTTGTTAATTGTTAAGATTGATCAAGAAAATCCAAAACTTTCTCAGTGAGTGTGTCCATTTGCTGGCGAAGAGAAGACTATTTTTTTAAAATTACCACTGGGATGGCTGGCTCGTTAACGAGCCAGCCATCCCAGTGGTAAATTTTCAAAAATAGTCTTGTCTTCGCCAGCAGATGGACTTTTCTCATGATCGTTGCAAAGCCATTTTGAGCGGCTTGACCATTAAAGGGTTAACAAAGCTACAGAGAACAAAAAGATTCACAGAAAATTCTGAGCAATTCTGAGTGATAAGGATTTTGCTGCGGAAAATTGCTAGATGTTGAAAATAATGTCTTAAAATTGCAGCCGTATCTTTTTTCTAGAATTGGAAAAATTAAGTTATGAGGGATTATAAAACCAAAAATTAAATTGAAATTGCCTAGCAAGTGTAGAGATGAAAATTTAATTATCAACAGGCTTAGAAATATGAATGCTATCTTAACTATGCATAAGTAATGTCTTCACAAGGCTCCCTGTGGATAAATGGCATTAGTTTTCTTCTGCTCGCATTGTTGTCTTTAGTCTGACAAGCGTGTACGTCAGCAGACAGCATCAGCGGGATCTCTCAACTCATATCCTATGCTACAGAAGCGTCTGAATGGGATGTCAGAACTGTTTTCTGATGTCTATAGCGAAGACGAATCACTATTACTTATATTCGGAGTGACGTCCTTGGAAAATTCTAACGAATGTGAAGCGACGATCTTTTGTTTAAAATGCGTGGCACAGCAGATTGAGAATCCCAGTATCCGAATTTCAAAGAAATGTTACTGATAATTAAGTTGATGGATATTTTTAAAACTAATTGGCCAGGAATCTGTTGCTGGATTAGGCAAATAGGTTTTAAAGTATTCCCAAGAAACTAAAACTGAATTTAAGATGATGAGATTAGAACATATTTGAAACAGGAAGACAAGACTCAGCAGCCTAACTAGACATTTTAATGCTCAAACTCGCCAAAAAACCCTTTTGCAGTGGACTTCTGAATGTCCATTTGCAGACCAAGAGAAGGTAATTTTAGAAAATTTACAACTGAAATGCCTGGTTCGGTAACCGAGCCAGTCATTCCAATGGTAAATTTTCAAAAATAGTGTTCTTGATCTGCAAATGGATATTTTCTATATGAGAAAATTTAAATATTCTTGAACAATTTTCGTGATTAAGGTGGGTTAATGTCCCACGCCACCATGGAAAGGGCATACTTCCTACGCCTCCTGCTTCCTCCTCATTGAAACCTATGAGGGAGATTCCTGACCACACACAAGAATTCTTTTGACAATAGCCAGTTCACACCATGAATCCTGAATATTCGTTAAAGTATATCCCTGCTGCAACCCACCAGACAATAACTCCAATGAGCAAAAACTCTGGACGTGCTGAATATTTTGAAAACAATTTGACTGAAAGTTGTTGGTAGCTTAGCCACCAACACCTTTCAGTCAAATCGTTTTCAAAATGTTTAGCACGTCCAGAGATATGACCCATGGAATATGTCATCTGCAAAAACTCAGCAGTCAGACAATTATCCAATTAGCGTGAAAACTCTAGTGAACATCAGATAAGCATATTAACATTTTAATGGTTAAGATTTATCTAGAAATTGAAATTTTTGCGGAAGTGTATGTCTACGGCCGTGTGACAGACAATCTAACATGTGTGATAATACATTTGTATGTCATGCATGTTCATCATACACGATCAGACAGCATCTGACATTGTTGCACAAATATACCAACCAGTAATACCAACAAAATCACGTGATTTAAGTTCCGGTATATGATTGGCTGTTTCATCCAACAGTTTGGACACTGTCGGATGAAAGTTGAACATCATCCAACCTTTTTGAGTGTATGATGCGACTTGTCGAAAGCTATGACACACTATCAAACATCATCCGAGTTTGTCGAATCATACATGTATCATCATATATGTTGGATCGCCTGTCATAGGCTTTAGGATTTGCGGTCAGGCTGGTTTTTTGTAGCCAAACAGGAAGCAGATGATGGCTTGACATAGTAATCCACATTGTGTCCTGCTTGCAACAAGAATTACCTTAGAAAATCGTAATGCTCTTAAATGGACATTTAAATCAGCAAGGGCTTTTACGATCTCAATAAAACTACAAATTTGGTCTACACTATCATTGGATTCAGTCTCCATCAAAATAAAAATGATTTTCAAATTTCTTCATGTTTTTACATGGTTGGGATCTTTTCAATGGACATTTAAGGGCTTAACCATTCTTAATCGTCTGACTGACGAGTTTTTGCAGATGACATATTCCAAGGGTTATATCTCTGAACCTGCTAAATATTTTGAAAACAATTTGACTGAAAGTTGTTGGTGGCTAAGCCACCAACAACTTTCAGTCAAATTGTTTTCAAAATATTCAGCAAGTCCAAGGTTTTTGATCATTGAAATTATTATCTGGTGGCTGGCAGCAGCGAGACAGTTAATAAAACTACATATTTCGTCTATACCATCAATGGATTCAGTCGCTATCATAATGAAAATGATTTTAAAATTTGCTTGATGATTTTACGCAGTCATTGTAGTTACAGCTTAGATAGTTTGTTACTCATGCCGCTGAAGGTAGAATCACAAGATTTAGCACACGCTTTCATATTATGGCAAATTATGATTGCTTTGTGTTTGTGATAAAAGAGTAAGAGTAGAAAATCGAGGTCACACGGTCACTTAGTGCATACCGGAAGACACATTTTCATCAATAACTCTGCAATGCAAGACGGTAAACTCACCAACTCAGTAACATATATTCATAGTGCGGTTGGCTAGTAGTACAATTTTGCCAAAACTTAAAATATCTAGGTCACAGGGTCGCTAAGTTCATCCCGAAATACACATTTTTAGCCATAACTCAGAACGCAAGAAGGTAGAATCACCAAATGTGGAACATATTATAGTTGGATAGAAGTTCTATAAGTTTCATGACAAAGCATCAAATATCTAGGTCACGGGGTCACAAAGTGCATGCTGGAATACACACGTTTGTCCATAACTCTGGAATGCAAGTTGGTAGAATCACCAGATTTAGCACACGCCTTCAGATTGCGACAGCTTATCTTCTTCTTTTGTTCGCTGATCATACCGCCAATCCTGTAAGTGACTATCGACATAATCATAAGCGTTAAGTGCGTGGGTCCATGGTTTATTAGAGTGCGCCGTGCGGCCTGGAACCTCTGTCTTCAGCACTCGAGGTTTCTGTCAGGGTTACCTCACCCTTACCTCCTTTAGTCGCCTCTTACGACACGCAGAGGATACGGAAGATGTATTCTAAGCCCCACCTACAGGGAAACGACAGCTTATGATTGGTTTGAGTTTAAGGTCAACGCATCAACTGTCTAGCTCAAAGGACTCACTAAGCGCGTTGTCAAGACAATGAGGTATTTTTAAAGCGTGAGTCAACATCTCCTTCGTGTGGATGCTGTACATGATGCATTCTCTGTTAAGTTATTTCTAAACTGTACTGTACATGATGCATTCTCTGTTAAGTTATTTCTGAACTGTACTGTACATGATGCATTCTCTGTTAAGTTATTTATGAACTGTACTGTACATGATGCATTCTCTGTTAAGTTATTTCTGAACTGTGCTGTACATAATGCATTCTCTGTTAAGTTATTTCTGAACTGTACTGTACATGATGCATTCTCCGTTAAGTTATTTCTGAACTGTACTGTACATGATGCATTCTCTGTTAAGTTATTTCTGAACTGTGCTGTACATGATGCATTCTCTGTTAAGTTATTTCTGAACTGTACTGTACATGATGCATTCTCTGTTAAGTTATTCTTCATGCCATTGTGACGGTTATATTGTCCATATTGTATAATAATGACAGAAATGATATATATGTTTAATATAACTCGAATGTCCCAAGGCCCATCATAACATTACTGTTGTTGTGTTTGTGGTTCCTTTGTTGTATTTAATGAACGTGACATATAAGTTCCTAGGCACACAAATATTGTTCTATTGTACTCATATGTTGACGCATTTGGATTCAATATTCACGCCATGCTGTTTGTATATTGTAAGGTAATTAATTATCCTCTTGCCAGTGGTGCGTGTAATTGTTTACCCCCACCCTGTAAGAGAAATAGGATATTGTGTGTATGTCTGCCTGTTTGCCTGCCTGCCTGCCTGCCTGCCTGCCCACCCGTTTTCATCTGTCCGTCCGCTCCATCCATCTGTCTGCCTGTCTCTGTCTGTCTGTCTTGCTGGCTCTTCGTCCATCCACCCGTGAATGCACGTGTCTGTCCGTCCGTCCAGCCATCCGGAGCTGTATCTACTGATTCAATTTCGCTCAAATTGTAACACAATGAAAGAACATGCCATGCAAGAGGATTTCCAATCTTTAGCCTCAATCCGATTGAAGAAGCCAGATTCAGAGCGAATCAAATTCTGAATCTGTGGATATCTCGGAAACTACTGCCCCAATTTGGCTCAAATTTCAACAATGGAAAGGGTGAGGCCATACAGTAGGATTCTACAACTTTGGTCATCATCCGAAAACATCCAGAAATTAAAAATATATATATCCAGAGAATCAGAAGATTTATACGATATGATGAAAACAGGAGGGTGGTGGGCTGCAATCTTGCTTTGTCTGTGTCTATGTATGTATATAACATCCAAGACATGGTCATTAAGCTAGCCACCCGTTCACCTGTCATTTGATAGCCAAATCTTAGCATTATCAATTAACCCTTTAATCCTCAAATTTATTCAAGAAAATCTCCATTTTCTTATAGAAAATGTCCGTTTGCGGACCAATAGAAGACTATTTTTGAAAATGTACCACTGTTATGACCGGCTCGTTTATCCCGCCACTAATCCTAGTGGTAAATTTTCCAAAATCGTCTTCTTTTGGTCTGCAAATGGACATTTCTCAAGACGACTGCAGAAGCTGTTTTTGGCTGATGTGAGTGTTAAATGGTTAATGATCAAGTTAGACATAACCAGTCTCTGTAGTCTTTTTGGTAAGTGTCCATTTACTGGTCAAGAGAAGATGGACTATGTTTGAAAACATATCACAAAAATGCCAAGACGGCTTATTAATCCAGTCATTCCGGTGGAACATTTAAAAAACAAAGTCTTCTTGACCTGCACATGGACATTCTTGGCCCGTTTTATAGGTCGAAAATTTCTGTCCCACCGCCGCTAATGATGACTGGTTGATTTATATAGTGCACTCTGCCATTTTCAGGCAGATTTAGGTGGCACGGCACAAGAGAAGTTTGATTTATAAATCAGGCCTTAAAGACCACTGCAGAGGCCCGCTTTGACTTGCATGGCGACTAAAAGGTTGAAAATGGATACGATTCATCGAGGAATATTTACATTTTCACTAACAAATACTTTAAAAAAGTAAATTCTTTACAATATAAAACTTATTCTACTGTATATTTTGAAATTAATTTGACTGGAAGCCATTGCTGCCTTAGGCAGCTATGGCTTCCAGTCAAATTAATTTCAAAATATTCAACAGTTTTCCTACTTGCTTTGAAAATGATAAATTGGGAGTTCATCGGTGAAAATGTTAACAAGGGTTTTGGAGATGCCTTTATTGGCGAGATATATTTGTGTTAGTAAGGCCATAAGACGAGGTAATATAGGTCTCCATTCCTAGCTAAGCCCAGCCCATTTATTGGCAAAGCCCTGCCCATTTCTAGCTAAGCCCTGCCCATTTGTAGCAAAGATGCGCCCATTTGTAGCTAAGATCCGCCCATTTGTAGCTAAGATCCGCCCATTTCTACCTAAGATGTGCCCATTTCTAGCTAAGATGCGCCCATTTCTAGCTAGGATCCACACATTTCTAGCTAGGATCCGCCCATTTGTAGCTAAAATGCGCCCATTTCTAACTAAGATGTGCCCATTTCTAGCTAAGATATGCCCATTTCTAGCTAAGATGTGCCCATTTCTAGCTAAGATGTGCCCATTTCTAGCTAAGATGTGCCCATTTCTAGCTAAGATGTGCCCATTTCTAGCTAAGATGTGCCCATTTCTAGCTAAGATGTGCCCATTTCTAGCTAAGATGTGCCCATTTCTAGCTAAGATGTGCCCATTTCTAGCTAAGATGTACACATTTCTAGCTTAGCTTCGCAAACTCTTTGCCTGTGTTGGGATTGATTTATATACTCTGATCACTGAATTCCCAGAAACCCAATTTCAAGGTAACTATGCAGCGATCACTAAGTTCCCAGTCAAATTAGTTTTAAAATATTCAACAAAATGTTTATTAAATTGTAAATTCATCAAGGACATACAAATAGTACACTATAGATTTTTCAGTTTTATAGTGGATGTGACATAATTAATTATGACATCATATACTTGAGTGACAGATTGGATCCCTCCATTTAACGTGAACTGTTGTTTGTGTTTCAGGATGGAGCTGCGGTGTATCATTGCCGTGATGCGACATGGTGACAGAACGCCAAAACAGAAAATGAAAATGGAGGTTAAACATCCAAAGTAAGAATTTGAACTAATAATTCTATAGTTAAATATAATGCTTTACTCGTCATGATTCGTTCATCACGTCATGATTCGTTCGTCACGTCATGATTCATTCGTCACGTCATGATTCGTTTATCACGTCATGATTCGTTCGTCACGTCATGATTCGTTCGTCACGTCATGATTCATTCGTCATGTCATGATTCGTTCGTCACGTCATGATTCATTCATCACGTCATGATTCTTTCGTCACGTCATGATTCATTTGTCACGTCATGATTCGTTTATCACGTCATGATTCGTTCATCACGTCATGATTCGTTCGTCAAGGAAATTGAACTATTTGCTTAATACAAATAATACCCTTTAATGGTCATGCCGGGTCAAACTGGTCTCTGCTATGATCTTATGGAATGTCCATTTACAGGCCAAGAGAATACAAATTTTGAAACTTTACCATTAGAATGACTGGCTCGATAACCAAGCCAGTCATTCCAGTGATAAATCTTCAAAAATTGTGTTCTCTTGGCCTGTAAATGAACATTCAATAAGATAAATTTTCTTGACCAAATTTGACCAGTAAAGGGTTAAACATACATCTGCAGGCCAAGAGACGACGGGCTCGGTAATCCAGGCTGGGTAATCCAGGCTGGGTAATCCGGGCTGGGTAATCCGGACTGGGTAATCCGGGCTGGGTAATCCGGGCTGGGTAATCCGGGCTCGGTAATCCGGGCTCGGTAATCCGGGCTCGGTAATCCAGGCTGGGTAATCCGGGCTCGGTAATCCAGGCTGGGTAATCCGGGCTTGGTAATCCAGGCTGGGTAATCCGGGCTCGGTAATCCAGGCTGGGTAATCCAGGCTGGGTAATCCGGGCTCGGTAATCCAGGCTGGGTAATCCAGGCTCGGTAATCTGGGCTGGGTAATCCGGGCTGGGTAATCCGGGCTCGGTAATCCGGCCTTGGTAATCAAGGCTGTGTAATCCGGGCTCGGTAATCCAGGCTGGGTAATCCAGGCTCGGTAATCCGGGCTGGGTAATCCGGGCTCGGTAATCCGGGCTGGGTAATCCGGGCTCGGTAATCCGGGCTCGGTAATCCAGGCTGGATAATCCAGGCTCGGTAATCCGGGCTCGGTAATCCGGGCTCGGTAATCCGGGCTCGGTAATCCGGGCTCGGTAATCCAGGCTGGGTAATCCAGGCTGGGTAATCCGGGCTCGGTAATCCAGGCTGGGTAATCCAGGGATACAATTTTAAAAAGAAATGTTCTTCTCTGGGCACGCAAATGGACATTCCTCAAGACCCTTGCAAAAGCTGATTTGGGCCATCTTGACCATTAGCCCTTTCACCGACAAATCCCTGAAAAAGTATATTCTTTACGATATAAAACTTATTCTGTTGAATATTTTGAGATTAATTTGACCGGAAGCCATTGCTGCCTAAGGCAGCAACCGTTTCCAGTCAAATTAATTTCATGATATTCAGCAGTATGGTGCATGATGAAAAGGAGATGCGGGGAATGGTACGGTGAATGATACGGTGAATGATACGGGGAATGATACGGTGAATGATGCGGGGAATGATACAGGGAATGATACGGGGGAATGATGCGGGGAATGATACAGGGAATTCATCTGTGAACGCGTTAATCATTTAGCGCTCAAGCCGTCCAAAAACTGCTTCTACAGTCGTCTTGGGAAATGTTCATTTGCAGAGTAAGTGAAACCAATATTTTATAATTTACCAATGGAATGAGTCTGGGTCGATAACCAAGCCAGTCATTCCAGTGATTAATTTTCAAAAATAATCTATCGGTCTGCACATGGACGTTTCTCACGATCACTGCAGAAGCCGTTTTTGGCTGATATGAGTGTTAAATGGTCATGGAATGGGATATTTGCCTGAGATATATGCGAGGTGGCATTACTGACAGCGGTTGGAATGGCATTTTATACATTAATTTGGGTATAAATTTACCCCTTTCACTGATGAACCCCTGCAAAAGTAAATTCATGGAGTTCAGGGATTGATCGATCCCAACATGGCCAAAGCATGGGTGGAGCATAGCTAAAGCTGAATTCCTCCATTATTAGCTCACCTGGCCAGAATGGCCAAGTGAGCTTATGCCATGGCGACCGTCCGGCGTCCGTCCGTCCGTCCGTCTGTCCGTCCATCAACTTTTTCCTTTAAACAACTTCTTCTCAATAACCACTGGGCCGATTTCACTTATATTTGGCAGGAAGTATCCATAGGGCATAGGGATCCAAGTTTGTTCAAACAAAGCCGATTTGGCCGGTGGCCATCTTGGATTTTGGCCGATTTTAGGAAATGGCTTTAAAAATCTTCTCCGAAACGCTTGGTGGATTAATTCAAAACTCACGAAATATCATATAGGGCAAGAGCTGTTTGTTCAAAGGAACTTGATTAGCCAAATGGTTCGGCGGCCATCTTGGATGACTTAGTTTTCGTAAAAACAACTTATTCTGCAGACCCGCTGAACGGATCGGGCTGAAATTTTGGGGATATAATTATGGACTAAGGACCATTAAAGTTTGTTCATGGGAAGTTGATAGGTAAAAAACATGGCCGCCGTGGACCAATCAAATTTTAGCGTGTTTGGCTGCCATATTCAATTTTTTTATTTGATGGATTGTGAAGCCGAAATTGGTTTTCTTAACTCCGCTTACTTGTCAGTCAGCTATCGTATAGCGATAACCCTATCCGTCTTCTGTATGTCCGTCCATCCATCTGTTTGTCCGTCACCGACAATGACGGCTCATTTTGTTATTTCTTGACGGATTGACACCAAACTTGGTCACAATGTTAATGACGGCATCTAATATATGTGGTGTGAAAATGAAACTGATAGGACGTCAAATGCCAGAGTTATCACTCCTTAAATATTTGCAGTCTCACTTTCATAGGGCAAATGGTTTGCTCCCACAGTCTTATCACCATGTCAGATTTTATTGCCAAACTAGATATTAAATTCCAATTAACAGATTAACCTTTCCAATACTGCAGAAATATTTAAGATATGTATTATGTGCGCTGACATCTATGGTCTTAAAAATATTTGAAATGTATTTGATTGAAATTTGCTGCTGCCTTTGGCAGCAATGAAAGTTGTTGCTGCCTAAGGCAGCAATGACTTTCAGTCAAATTATTTTCTAAATCAACTCCAGCTCACCCTACCCCTGCCACTAAGTCGGTGATTCAGCCAGATGTGCATGTGTTAAATGGATTGTGTGGTGGTGGGGAATAACCTGCTATAAAGACCACCTACCTGCCTTTAGAGACCATTTTCTTCAAATTGTATTTAAACCTCTAGTACGCCTCTGACAGTTTTTGCAGACGACATATTCCAAAGGTTACATCTCTGAACGTGATAAATATTTTGAAAACAATTGGACTGAAAGTTGTTGGTGGCTAAGCCACTAACAACTTTCAGTCGAATTGTTTTCAAAATATTCAAAAAGTTTTTCAAAGAGCTTTTGAAAATTGAAATTATTGGCTGCACTGGCTTGCAGCAGTGAGACAGTTAAGAAACCAGCTGTTGTTAGCACTGATATCATCTATTTTCACTTAAACATTGTTCAAAATCACTAATGCAAAAAAACCCAGTCCAGAGATTGTTGTCAATATCTCGAAAACTAAATCATTTGACTGAAAGTCATTGGAAGTGACACCGATAGATGTAAAACTTAAGTAAGATTAGTTTGATATGCCAATGTTCCAGGTGAGCGATACAGGCCCATTGGGCCTCTTGTAAGTAAGAAAATGAGCAAACGGTGGTCATATCCACCGCCAGTTTCCCGAGCGTTTGGTGCACTAGGGACCTGGAGTGGTGTATTTTGAGAAAATATATCAAATATTTAACAATTTCACTAGTGAAATTTCTATGTCTATGTTACAAGACCGCGTCAAACAGTAATCTTTGTGAAAATTTTGCGAAATACTTTGCAATCAATATGGGATTAACCCTTTATTGCCTAAGCTGGTACAAAATTACCTCGATAGTCTTCTTGAGAAATGCCCATTTGGAGCAGACTATTTTTGAAAATTTGCCGCAGGAATGACTGGCTCGATAACCGAGCCAGTCATTCCTGTGCTAAATTTTGAAAAATAGACTCCTCTAGACCTGTAAATGGACATTTGATGACAAAATATTTGGATTTTCTTGACCATATTTGGACATTAGAGGGGTAAGTATTGTTGACAGAAAGTTTTTCTTTTCCTGTGCATTATAGCTTTACCCTTGTGAATGTGCTAAATCAATGTGATTCAGAACGTATGTTTTTCTCATCATCTGTCTGTACATTTAGTCATTAATAACCTTCAATCCGTTAATGGTCAAGCCGACCAAACTGACCTCTGCAGTGGTGTTGAGGAATGTCCATTTACAGGCGAAGTTAAGACTATTTTTTAAAATTGACCACTTGAATGTCTGGCTCAGTGGTAAACTTTCAGAAATGAAGTGTTCTTCACAGGCAAGTGGACATTCCTCTGCAGCACTGCAGAGGCTAGTTTTGGACATCTTGACCAGGCATAATTTATTGCTGGGCTTTCCTATAGGATCATGAATAGTGTTTGACAACTATTATCATTGTATCTCATTTTACGCTTGTCATTTAATCATGATTTGTCATTTAATTATAATTGGTAAAAAATTTGAAATCTGCTTAGTAAAAGTCCATTTGCAGGTAAAGACAAGACTATTTTTGAAAATTTAGCACTGAAATGCCTAACTCTGACCCAGGAATGGAAGTGATAGATTTGTACAAAACGTCTTAATGGCCTACAAATGGGCATTATTCAAGACTACAGCAGAGACTAGTTTTGGCCGGCTTGATCAATAAAAGCAATAAATTATTCCTTGGCTTTGTTGTAGGCTCATGAATGGTGTGTGACTATTTGTGTGTGTGCATGCGTGTGTGTGTGTGTGTGTGCGTGTGCGTGTGCGTGTGTGACTATTTGTGAGTGTGTGTGTGTGTGACTATTTGCGACTGTGGATGACTATTTGTGACTGTATGAGTATTTTTGACACTGGGACAGGGTGTGACTATTTGTGACCATGTGACTATTTGTGACTGTGTATTTTGTAAGTGTGTGTGACTATTTGTGACTGTGTGGCACTCTGATGGTGTGCGACTATTTATGACTGTGACTGTGTATTTTGTGACTGTGCGTGCATGCGTGCGTGCATGTGTGCGTGTTACTATTTGTGACTGTGGATGACTATTTGTGACTGTGTGACTATTTATGACTGTGTGTGACTATTTGTGACTGTGTGTGACTATTTGTGACTGTGCGTTACTATTTCATCTGTATTCCACCATTCTGACAGGTTCATCACACTATTTGAGAAGCATGGTGGCTACAAGACGGGACAGCTAAAACTGAAGCATCCGAAACAGCTCCAAGAAATCCTGGATATTGCCCGCTTCCTCCTGCAGGACAATGAACAGCACCCATCAGCCGAGATTGAGGAGAAGAAAGCGAAGCTGGAGCAGCTAAAGCTCGTCCTCGAAATGTATGTGTCAGAAATTAAACACGTTCGCATTCAAGTCGCTCAAAAAGGGTTAGGCAGTGGTCATAAGAAATGTCCATTTGCAGAGTGTATTTTTGAAAATTTACCACTGAAATGACTGCCTCGATAACCGAGCCAGTCATTCCAGTGGTAAATTTTCAGAAATAATCTGATCTTGGTCCGTAAATTATGGTCATTTGCTATGAGAAAATTGAAATCTTACAATCAATACCATATAGGCGTGCAAAGTTACCACATTACTACTAAGAATTTTGGGAATTTTCCAGAATTTATCTTAGACTTTTAGTAATATTTTGCATATTTATTTGCATACCTTAATATTCAACATCATCCATGTCTATGCAATCAAAAAATATGAGGGTTTGGCATTCTTTTGTTTAAAACTTATTACAAATCTATCTGGTCGCTATGAGTAAATGTGTGGCAAAATGTCCTGGAAGTCAAGGTAAGTGTGTCTATACATCGCTTCTTTCACACTCATCAACTTTGCCAGGGTGAATTTAAATCACAATAGACATTATTGTTGTGGTCAAGCGGTCAAAGATTAATGTCATTCTGTCTTGCCAGGTTGAATTTAAATCCCAATAGACATTATTGTTGTGGTCAAGCGGTCAAAGATTAATGTCATTCTGTCTTGCCAGGTTGGATTTAAATCCCAATAGACATATTATTGTTGTGGTCCAGTGGTCAAAGGTTAATATCATTCAGACATGAATATGACATAATGGTTCCAAATGTTCTGCATTGTAGATGAAAGTATGCCAGACTTGATATTCCAAATAAAGCCACGAAATGTCATATTAGAAAGGACAACAATTTAGCATTACTGTAGCTCAATGGAGGAATCCAGTTTATCCATCAATCATATGACGTTATAATCAATTACGTGACATGTAGGATTACATCATAATCTATTACATAAATAAAAAAACTAAGTTCGTCACGAAAGCTTAATTGATGATGGACTAAACGTGCTGTATGAATTGTATGTCTACTATTTAATAAACATGCTGTTGAATATTTTGAAACTAATTTGACTGGTTGCTGTTGTGGGCAGCAACACCACCCAGTCAAATTAGTTTCAAAATATTCAACAACTAACCTGTATAATTTTCTGGAAATTGATAGTCAATGAGTTCAGTTCAGTGGGCGAAGTGTAGGTGGAGCCTAGCTGGAGATGGACTGGGCGTAGCTAAAACTGGATTCCTCCATTTCTGTTCTTTCTATCCAATTCCATACAGATGTCATGATTTGACGGTGGAACGCAACAACCCACTCATTCTCAAAATAAAAGATCAAAGTTTATTCTTCTCTCTGTGTATAGTCTATTTGATATATCTTATCTGACATATTCGCTTACCTTCATATCAATATTATTATGAATGCCTGTTTCTTCAGGGGGCGTATTATGTCATGTTTTAGTTTATGGTATTGTATTAACCCTTCAATGGTAGCGGTCTTGTGGAATACCCATATACAGGTCAAGAGGATAACATTTTTGAGGATTTACCACTGAAATAACTGGCTCGATAACCGAGCTAGTCATTCCAGTGAAATTGTATTATCTTGGCCTGTAAATGGACATTCATTAGGTAGATATTTAAATTTTCTTGACCAAAATTTGACCATTAAAGGGTTAATGTGTCTGTTAGATGCCATCATAAAAACTTTCTAAGTACTTGAATTTTGACATGTGACTGAAAATCCTTGAACTTGAGAATTCTCCAGAAAACAAAGTCCTTTAAAATTGCCTTAATGCAATGAAAAGGCATTGAATTTAACATTTCAGCTCAAATTATTTACATTGAGTAAGAAAGTGTCCTTCGCCATTAGGCAATTGCCTTCTCAGAGCATTTTTGTATTATTAATCTCTCTGAGCGTCTTATAAGTAAGCTTGCACGATTGTTGCTTTGCGTCATCACGATTGATTATTTAAGCATAATTGTGATTACTCGATTAATCAGCCTGGGTACAAATTAATCAAACATAACAAAGCCATATGTTAATTATGAAGGCGCCATTAGTATTTAGAGGACTATTTTTGGAAATGTATCAATGGAATGCCTGGCTCGAGCATCGAACCAGTCATTCCAGTAATATGCTTTCAAAATAACCTGTTGGCCATACATTCACTGAGCAAAATTTAAATTTTTTAATTTTGATTTTCGTGACTGATCGCATTAAAGAGTAAATCAAAGGTAGGGTTTCAAATATTTTATGCAGTGGAAATTATTCACAATTAGTTAATTCTTAATCGTATAAATTCATAATTAAAAAATAAATCAAAATTTTCGATTTAATCTTGTAATCGCACAAGACTACTTATAGGTTGTATTATCAGGGGATTCCCCTGAGTACAAGACTACTTATAGGTTGTATTATCAGGGGATTCCCCATCCCAGCCCGCTTCATTTCCCACGCCATGTCCACTGTCCAGCTTGGTATTAGGCCTGTGTGGTCATGAAAGTCCTTGAAAAGGCTGTGAATGAAAAACCTCTGACAACTCTAGGAACCATGCATTCTTCCTTTCGCCCTTCCTTTAGCCCAGCCTTCCTTTAACAGTCAAAATTCACCTTTCCAGAGTACCCACCATATGACGTCATAATGAACTGCGTGATGTGTACAATGACATCATAATGAATGACGTCAATAAGTACATCACGAACACGTATTTGATGACGGTCTATGCGTTGTTGTACAAATTGTTTGCTTTTACTATTTAATAAATATTCTGTTGAATATTTTGAAACTAATTTGACTGGGCGCTGTTGCTGCCATAGGCAGCAACAGCACCCAGTCAGATTAGTTACAAAATATTCAAGAGCTTCCCTGTATAGTTTTCAGGAAATTGATAGCTAGGGCATTTGGGGATCGACCAATCCCAGCACAGTGAGGTGTGGGTGGAGCTTAGCTAGTGATGGGCGGGGCATAGCTAAAAATGGAAAGGTCCATTGGCCAAGAAAATTTAGGGTTATGATGACTAGCTAAAAACGCTATCTTCGCCTGCAAAATTGATGTTTCTGTTTTGACCAGATTAACTATTTAAAGCATTAAAATTCTCAAGCTTTAAAAGATTTCTCCATGATGTCTCTGATGGAGCAATTACTGTTTTTACCCGCGCCGCTTGACACAATAGTTAATTAGTAAAAATTTTAATTATCTTGAAAAAATCGTGACCATTAGGGGTAATTGTTATAAATAACAATAATATGTTACATTTTGAGCGCATTGCCACAAGAGGGGTAAAAAACTGAACTGAATTTTATTTGCTGATGTGATACAACAGCGCCAGTTAAATTAGTTTCAAAATATTCAACAGAATGTTTATTAAATCAATTGTACAACAACGCTTAGTCTGTCATCAATTAAGCATTCGTGATGAACTTAGCTACATCATTCATGACTTAATTGATTATGACATCGGCCTACACGTCACGTAGTTGATTATGACATCATATAATTGATGGAAAACTGGATTCATGAATTAACATCAGTTAAATTCCATGTCAAAATCCACTGAAATGAGTATTCTTTATCTCTCGATGACCGTTCGTGAATCACTAAATTTATTGAAATTAAATGTTGCCATTTGTATGCTGAAATGTAACCTAGAAAGTCATCTATTGTCTGGGAAAATTCCATATTTAGCCAATCAGCACTTGTCTTGCAAGAAGATAAAGTATCTTCAGGCAGGTATGTGTTATATTGTACCGAATCTTTGGCAACCATGAAGACATGACATTTCAGACCCACACTGAGTTAATGAGCCAGTCAAATCTGTGGTAAAATGTAAACAATACTAATGGCACACTTACATCTTTGCAAAGCTTTTCCTTTCTATTCCTATTCCTATGCAAAATTAACATTATTGCACAACTTTCATCCTACGATGTAGCCCTGTCTTAGCAAGTAGATAGAATACAGTAATAAACAAATCATTTCTCGCCAATGGATATTGTGTATGTCTTGGAGTTTTAAAAGTTAAAATAATAAAGAATTTTAAAGTGTTTTTGTTGACTGAATTTCTCTTCACAGGTATGGCCATTTTTCTGGCATTAATCGCAAAGTTCAACTAAAATATCAACCGATGGGCCGGCCAAAGAAGTCATCGAGTGAGGACGGTTCGTAAATTCAATTTTCCGGAAACTGGATATATGCGGCATTGTTTTCATGTACTTCAGCTAATATTGTTTTAGTATCTTCACCAACAATGTTTCTGAATGAATTCAGTAGTCGTATTCTTAGTGGTAGTGATAGTTACACTAGTACATCCTAACAAGCTACTGCTTTCTACTCCTATTCATATGCAAATAACCATACCGCAATCTCCTTTTCATCTCATTTGCATATCAATGGGATTTAATATCATTCTGTTTCACATTTTCTGTTAAAGTATTTTATGCAAATCTTCTCTGTTTGCTTTCACGAATATTCTTGGACATATTTGGATTTAGTAGCTTATAAGAAATAAAACTGTCTTCTTTAAACCTCTTCCTTTGTTGGGACTTTAGTAAAATAATGATTCTTTTTATATCTTTTGGATGTCTGTGATAATAACAACAAAAGTACTCGAAAATGATTAAATACATATCACTACAATAACAACATTTACTAGAATGTAGAATGGCACAAATACATAAAATTTGGTTAAAGTTCAAATTAAACCAATAATGATATGTTCTCAATGAAAATCACGCTTTCAAGCATTACAGAGTTTGCATAAATACTTATGAATCACTAAACCTTCACATTCATGTATCTTTATACCACTATGTCATCATAGTGCATGACAAGTAATTGCTCTTTTTGGAAACATTCAAATTCATGACTTATCGTAAAACCTAGAAAGACAAATTGATTAATTCTACACAGAACATCATCAGATAAAAAGTCATTTTCAATTTAAAACACAAAATGGATGCAAAGCTAAAGACTCTCACCCAATAATCATGCACTTCTTTCATTCTGTCCTGCAAATTTATGATTATTGGCCATTTTGTGAATTTGAAATTAACTAATCTTTTTTTGCAGTCAGGCAACGAAAAATCATCAAGTTACCCGACCTAGTAAGCAGCAGGCTGTGTGGGCGATCTGGCTTGCAGATATTTAATTTTCTTTTGTTATGCAAATGACCGTTTATTTGTTTGTTGTTTGTAAACAAAATCAGTTTTGTACCTCCTTGTCCCATGTATATAGGTATGAATTTACGGGAATCCATCGCAAGATTCAGTTGAAATATCAACAGTATGGCAATCCGCGCCCATCATCCAGCGATGGTTTGTAGATATAAACTTTTAGTTAATGTCATAGTTATCTATTATCAATTATTTCCCTGTTTATTTAAAGTTCTTTTCTGAACGATGCTTTTCAGAAGTTGCATCATACATATTCTAGCACAGTTAGCCGAGAGTTAGTATGAAGCTTCAGATTAGTTATTGAGGTTTTTTTTTGTGATTTAACCGTCATGGTGTTAGTTTTATATTAGAACATGGAGATTGTACAATGAAGCTCAGAAATAACTTATAAAGTACTGTTGAATATTTAGAATATAATTGGATTGGAAGACTGCAATGTCTTCCAATCCTATTATGTTCAAAATATTCAACAGAACATTTCTTAAATCGTGTTCAAAATAGTATTAACGAACATATTTCTGTTTTTGTTTTGGAAACGTGTTGAGTTATTTATTAACTGAACTGATTGATACCGCTTGCATTCTGGCTCTACGATGTCTACATTGTGTGAAATATTGGATGTGCTAGCATATTTCGGGAGCAATTTCGGATGTAAATCTTTATCATCTTCAACATCCTTGTTGACACGTTCGATTCTGAAATCCCTCATCAATTTCTTTTTTAAAATGTGTGTTGTAAAATTTGTTTTAAACTCATTTAACTGGGAGCTGTTGCTGCCCAAGACTGCAAGAACTTCCGGCTAAATTAGTTTTAAAACAATCAACCTAATATTCCTTATATTGTATATAATTTGTCATATCTAATCTGTAAAGTTTAATGAATTAACTACTTTTTTATGTTTTTTTCAAGCTTGTTTCTAACTGTCTGCCTGCTGAATTTATGCAAACTAGAATTTTAATGGGTAATAACTCTGAACCTGCTGAATGTTTTGAAAACAAATTGACTGAAAGTTGTTTGTGGCTAATCCACCAACAACTTACAGTCAATTTGTTTTCAAAATATTCAGCAGGTCCAGAGTTATTGCCCACTGAGGTTTTTGTTTTGGTGGTTTGCAGCTGTCAGACAGTTAATGGAAATTCAGTCATTTATCAGTTTTGTAAAATAAAGAATTTGTATGATGCAACTCCCCTATAACTGCCCAAAAGTCTTACTCATCGTGGTTTATATATTAGTTTTATTTTTTCGTTCCTTTCATTATTTGTGTGCTTCTATAAGCCATATTTCTGACCACTTTCTACCCAAAACCCAGTGACAAAGATAAGCTTCAGTGATTTAATTTGCTTAATACTAAATATGTAGCGCTATAAAAAGAAGCAATTGATTGATTAATGTTTGTTATATAAATGCTTTCACACAAATTCCCATTTAATATCAAAATTATGAGGTGTGTTAGTAAATGTCAGTTAATAATTTTGTTATTAAATAGGTGTAAGTTTGAAATTCTGTTTACCATATGAATAATGGTTGCAAATGTTATTTATTGAATATAAAAAGGTCTTTACCAAATAGTACAATAGTATGCGTTAGTGGCAAGTGTTGTGTATTTCATTGCTTCCCTTTAGCCAGTGTTCTAGTGAAATAATAATAATAATAATAATAATAATAATAATAGTAATAATAATTGGTGTGTTATTTCACATCGGCTGATCATCCGTGCTAGGCTTGTGTGATTATTGCGTTGCGTAATCGCGATCGGTTGTTAAAAAGTAATCATAATTACTCGATGAATCAGCTTGGATACAAATTACCAAGACACAACAACCAAAGAATATCAATGACGAAAATTGCAATGGTGTTCGGCGAAGTCCATTTGCAGGGCAAGAGAAGACTTTTCGAAAATGTATCTCTGGAATGCCTGGCTCCAGGCATTCCAGTAATACATTTTCAAAAATTGTCTTCCCTTGCCCTGCCTGCACATTGACATACATTCACCAAGCAAAATCTAATTTTTCATGACCGATTAATTAAAAAGTAATTGAAAGTTATTGTTTGAAATATTTTATTCAAGAGAAAATATTCACGATTATTCGATTATTTAATTTTGAATCATTTAAATTCACGATTTAAAATATAATTGCGATTTTCGACTTAATCATGTGATCACGCAAGCCTAATCAGTTAATATCTCAATGGTATGTACTGTATATTTCTGCGGTTAGTATGTCAAATGACAACCAATGTGTCTAGCATGGACCTTGATTTGTAGCGTTTCCTTTGATGTGTAAAAATTAACTCACAATGTTGTATAATTAACCCTTCAATTGCCACGATTGGTCAAGAAAAATTTAACTTTTACTTAATGAATATCCATTTTCAGGGCAAGAGAAGACACTTTTTGACAATTTATCACTGAAATGACTGGTTCAGTTATCGAGGCTGGCATTCCAGTGTTAGATTTTCAAAAATAGTCTTCTCTTGGCTTGCAAGTAAACATTTCTCAAGATCTTTGGAGAGGCCGGATTGACCAGTTAAAGGGTAAGCTATTTAATCTAACAAACCAGGTATGCATGAATAATGACCCTATAGCGCAGTCAATAAATATAGCATTTAAAATAATAATCTTATTAATTTCAATCAAATTAGTCTTAAGTTATTCAATATTTTGCCTTTGAAATTGATGCGTTTCACTACAACTCATAAATAAGTTAAAAACGAAAACAGAAACATGTTAGTTATTAACCCTTACTGCTCTGATGTCAAAATTTTAAAATTTTAAATTAAATTAAAAGATGAACTGGTGTTCATATTTCAACAAATTTGGTGGACGATGGTGCTGTCGTAGACAGCAACATTGTCCACCAAAAATTGTTTGAAAAATGTACACCAGTTTCTTTACTATTGACCCGGGAAAAGACAAAATTTTAACATCAGGTTAGTAGGGGTTAAGAAATGTTCTAAACTGGACTGGAAGACATTGTTTCCTTAGACAGTAATGTCTTCCAATCCAATTATGTTAAAATATTCAACAATACGTTTTGTTTATAGTTTTTTGTGCTGTTTCTTAGTTGTACTTTACACTGCAGAGAGTGTTTGTGCTGCAGTTACTCTCTACCCGTTAAAGTTCTCATATATTGTTGGATAAATTTAGGACAATTTTATACTTTATGGATACTTTAACTAACTAGGTGTGGAGCCCCCAGTTTAGATAGATATCTGCTGGCACCATTATTTTAGATTCTATTGACTTCGCTGGTGTGAAATTGTTGATATAAAACTATTCTCGTAATACTAAAGCTAGTAATTTTTCAGGTGAGCATGTTGTGAGTGCCTGTCATAGTTCCAATCTAGTTGTATATTGTCTATGGTGCAAGCAAATTGTTCTCAAAATAATCGGCACGACAGTCAATGTTGCAAGACTTGCTGAAAATATTTCCAGCAACTTTATTGACTGTCATTGCTGACTAAGGCAGCAACAATATTGTCAAATTTTTCTCAAAATAATTCCAAATTCCAATTAAATTGTGTTTTTGTCTCGCCTGCGAAGCAGAAAGCAAGACATATGTGTCAATTTTCCGACATCATAAACAATGTTAAGTTTTTGCATTTAGCAAAACTTCTCGTCTTATATTTCAGGATCAGTTAATCCTATTGCAACTAAACTGGGCTCTGTGGTTGCCTATGCTGTTAGAGAGTAGCAGGGTAATACTGAGATCACAGGTCAAAGGTCGGAGTCGCTGTGACCTTGATACAAAACTCAGTTTTTTCAATGTTAAGTTTTTGCGTTTAGCATAACTTCGCGGCTTATGTTTCAGGATTGATTACCGTATTTTGCTTAATTGAAGCCTAGGTTTCTATTAGGACAAGAGGTGTTCAATTTCCAACCCAACATCTGTGAGAAAGGGGATGGGCTTATATTAGGTTTCCCCCAAAAAGTTTTCTAAAACTGATACCACGGAAATTCAACACATTTTCTGCCGTAAAAATTCCCACTGCCTACTCTTATGTTTAATGTATACCTCAAAACATCACCGGGGAAGTGAAATTATTTGATTTGAGCGCCTAAATAGTGCGTATCCTTTGATAACAGTCATTTATTACATCAAAATTAATCCACAATTTGATATAAAATGGCGTCGCGAAAAAATACAAATCACGTGATTCGCCTCCAATTGATGAGCTTATTTTAGAGCGAGTACTCGGATATAAATATTCTGGAATCCGGGACTCGGGAATTCTATATATTATCATTGCGCGATAGGAACTGAGTATAAAACTGATCTGAATAACGGGTATCCGTTTGATAAACTCACGTTAACGTATAATATCTCGCGAGAACACGCCGCCTCCCATCGCAAAAGAGCTGCTGGCTCGCCAACTTAAGAAGCCGGCTATATTGTCGTTCGTAATAATTCAATTTGGATCATTTAATGTTGATCGGCGTTACAAAATTGGTGCACATTTTCTCTCGTGCTTGTTTGGTACATTAATTTGGTCTTAAAATATATTTATAAGGAAGGTGTTTAATCACGCAAAGATTGTTTTACGCGCATTTTGACTACAAAAGTGTGGAATAAACTTTATTATATCTTGAACATACGTGGCCTACTATTAGTATTAATCTAATAGGTGGTCGAGATTTACAAATCTGAGGCCTGTATTGACTTCTAGAGGGGCCGGAAATGTATCAGGGCAGAGATCGGCGTGAAGTAGAAATACCCTGTGACACGATTGTTATTATTATACACGCTATTCTTACAAATTTGCTCTTAAAAAATATTTTCCTATGCAATCTGCGGAGTTAGGGGGTGGGCTTCGAATACAGAGTTTTGCCGTTTTGAAACTGCTAATAAATCATTGGAGCTCATATGTCAAAGTTGGGGGGTGGGCTTCTATTAGAGCCTAGACTACAATTAAGCGAAATACGGTAATCCGATTAAAACCAAACTTGGATGCATTGTTACCTATAATGTTAGGAGAGGGGAGGGAGGGTTAGGTGTGGGGTGTGGGGTTCAGGGACTGCAGGTGCAGAAAGAATGGGGCGAGTGTCAAAAGATGTGTATCCATTATCCAGATGCACTACCAAAACATAACTTTAGAAAGCTTGTATGGTTTCACATAAAATTTGATACATGGGAACTACCTGGACCTTGTGTTCTAGCCAGAATTGCTTCATATTCAAGTTATCTCCTCTAAAGTTTATAGAATTTCATATAAATCTGCTTTGCATTGGACAAATTTATAACTGCTGCATGGATTCTGCTCAAATTTGTTAGGTAGATACAGTCTTGAGTTTGTAGGTACCTTTCCTGAAATCGTGTAAATTCAGCAGAAATCTAATTTCTTTTGATCATTTATTCAGTTGAAGGTGGCCATAAGGTTATGAGCAGTTAACCCTTTCATCGATAAATTTCTGGAAAAAGTATATTCTTTACGATATAAAACCAATTCTGTTGAATATTTTGAAAAGATTTTGACTGGAAGCGGTTGCTGCCTAAGGCAGCTACAGCTTTCAGTCAAGTTAATTTCAAAATATTCAACAGATTTCCTGTATAGTAGCGTTCAAAATGAGATGTTGAGAATTCATGGTGAAAGTGTTAAATGTGATTCTTTTTCCTGAATACATGTCTAACTAAAGTTCTGTTCTAAATTATGCCTTTTTTCAACAACATTTCTTTTCTCGGATCTCTAAGCAATCAACTTTTGTCCTTGAGTGTTCAAACTGGCAAAAAATGGTGGGAAATGTGTATTTGTAAGCCAAGAGAAAACTATTTTTGAAAATTTACCACTGAAATGGCCAGCTCAATTATCGAACTAGCCATTCCCAGTGGTAACTTTTCAAAAGTAGTCTTCTATTGACCCGTAAATCAGCATTGACTAAGTACACATTTTTATTTTCTTAACCCCTAAGGGTGTAATTTATTTTCTATCAATCAATCAATCAATCAATCAATCAATCACATACTGTGTGAAAAGAAGCCAGTTTTAATTAGCATGCTTAGATTTAGCCCATTAAAGGTCAAATTTGCTCAAGAAAAGTAAAATATCTGCCTATTGAATGTCCATTTATAGGTCAAGAGAATACAATTTTTTTAAATTTATTACTGAAATGGGCGAGGCAGTCATTCGATTGGTAAATTTTCAAAAATTGTATTGTCTTGGCTTGTAAATGAACATTCCACAAGACCATAACAGAGGCAGGGGTTTGGCAGTATTACCTTTAAAGGGGAACACAAGAAGGGTCACCATAGATTACCTAAATCACGTAGTTCTATTGTAGAGACCATATTTAAGTTACTGCATAAAAATTTCCTGTGACATGTAATTATAAATCTGATTAAAATTGCGTTAAAAAGCGGTATGTTGCTCTAAATGACGTCATAGGTTGAATCCTGACCGAAAAAGACCACGATAACGCTGGAGAGAAACCCCTGATAAAACGCAATTCGCAACATTATTGTAATAGCGCTGTTGAATGACAGCGAGAAAAACATTCAACCTATGACGTCATAACCTAATTCTTGAATAGAAATTTGGCTGACGTTTCAAGTATTTAACTAACAAATATATCTACTTCTAATTTGAGCACAGAGCTTATAATTATATCTTTAAAAATGTTACGGCCTCTAGATTAATTTTACGTAAAGTAGTATAGTGGGGGGTGGGGGGTGGGGGTCTTGTGATTCCCTTAAAGGGTTCAAATAACTGTACAATAACTTGAAAAAATATATTAAGTGAAATTTTGAAAACAATTCGGGAATATTGTAGTGGAGTTGTTCATGCTGCAATAATAAGGATGGTATATAATCAAAATGGCTCACAATATGTACTGATCACTAGCGACACATTCCAGTTCACTCTTTGACCCTTTCTAGACAAAAAGCTATATACGAGTATTCTGTTAAATATTTAAAAACTAATTTGACTGGGAGCTGTTGCTGCCCACGGGCAGCAACAGCTTCCAGTCAAATTAGTTTCAAAATATTCAACGACTTTCCTATATAGTCGTCTTGAAATTGAGACTTGTATTTCATGGGTTACATTGTTGACTCTGAATTTCAATCAAACCAAAATTGCTTCAGTTATGGTTGTGAAAAATTTATAAATTCATAAATTTATATTCAATATCTCCATGTCTAATCATAATTAAGTACATAATTTTATTATGTGTGAATGTATTTCAATTTTCAATGTCTGAAATTTCATTCAGTAGTTCGATTCTACCGGAAATTTCAAACTAAATTATTGCTATGTTTAAAATTAAACCAGTGGTGTCTCGTTAGGCCTCTGAACATCACGGTCGAGAAGTGTAAAATTCTTTTATGATGTGGCAAATATTCTGTTGAAATTTTGAAACTAATTTAATTGGGAGCTGTTGCTGTGACCATGTATTATAGTGGCCCCCTTTAAATGTTTGAACTATAAAGGGACTATTACATACAGTACCTCTCTTGTAACCTTTTATGCCTCGAGTTTGGTCGGATTAAATTTTCTCATAAAAAATGCCCATTTGCAGATCAAGAGAAGAGAATTTTTGAAAATTTACAACTGGAATGACTGGCTCGGTTATCGAGCCAGTCATTCCAGTGGTATATATTTCAAAAATTGTCTTCTCGTGTTCTGCAAATGGACATTTCTCAAAGCCACCGCAGAAGTCATTTTTGGCTGATATGATTGTTAAATGGTTAAAACTACACTCCAGGAAAGAGAGCATATTTTAAAACTAATTTGACTGGACGCTGTTGCTGCTGGTTTAATTAAGTCAAATTACTTTCAAAATATTCGGCCTAATCTAATTCTGTTCCATCGTGTGAAATTTGGTTTGTTGTGTTGAATGGGTTAAGATATACTAAGGACATTTATACATACATGGAAATTTTTTAACGCTATAGAGTTACCATATTACTGTTTAATATTTAGTTTTTTATTATTTGAAATTTTGATTTTATGGTTTGTCCCGTTAGCATTTTAATTTTTTAATTTGTTTAAGCTGTTCTCAGACATTTCATTATCACAGAAAAAAAGTTAGCTATTCAATGATTTTAACCCTTAAATTTGCTCAAGAAAATAAAAAAATTTAGAGGATGTCGATGTGCAGACCAACAGAAGATGGTTTTTTTTAATTTCCCACTGGAATGACTGGCTCGATAACCGAGCCAGTTATTCCAGTGATAAATTTTCAAAAATAGTCTTCTCTTGGTATGCAAATGGACATTTTATATGAGAAAATTTAAATTTTCTTGAACAATTCGAGAGTTAAAGGGATAAAATACCTGGCGCTGTGGAGATGCTGCAACCTGAGAGAAGCAACTATTTATACTGCCATCAATTTTAAGCTAGGCCCCACCCATTTTTAGCAATGCCCCTACCCATTTTTAGCTAGTGTTTTCCACTTTGTGTATGCGTTTGAATCGATTATAGCACTTTGAGCCATGGATTCCCAGAATCACACATTCAAGGTATCTTTACTGATATGCTCATGAATATTTTGAAACTACTTTATCTGGGAGCTGTTGTATGGCATAGCGACGCCATCTTGTCAAATTAGATTCAAAACATTCAACATAATCTTGACAAAGTTGTAAATTTGCCAAAAACATAATTCAGACTTACCCTCAGACCTTTTCCCCTCTCCTGATGTACCTACGCCATTTTATCATGAAGTCAGCTAACAAGTGGCATATTTTGATTATGATGTCATAATTGAGTGTCGGATCAGATCCCTCCATGACTCATTGACTAGAGCGACATCTATGCCAACATTTATATTGTGAATTTTGTCGGAACAACTTTAACGCCTTCCCCGTACACAATTGACTATTTCAGGGATTTCTCGGTGAAAGGGTTAATATAATATGCTGAAAATATAAGCCCGTGCTTGATCATTATATGGGACTGTTTTCTGCAGCCGTCCATAACCATTTAATGGTCAAATTTGGTCAAGAAAATGTAACTATTTTATTGTATGTCCATTTACAGGCCAAGAGGATACAATTTTTGAAAATTTATCAGTGGAATGACTGGCTCGGTTATCGAGCCAGTCATTCCCGGGGTAAATGTTAAAAAATTGAATTCTCTTGGCCTTGTAAATGGACATTCCACAGAACCATAGCAGAGGCCGGCTTTGGCCGATATGACCATTAAAGGATTAACCATCTCCGCTGTGTCATGTTTCCAGAGAGCATTCTAAGCTCCTTTAGGATCTTTTTCCTCTGGTGTTGATACCAGATTACATAATATTAGGTCTGATCACAAAACACTCATCAAGATGGCATTGTATCAACAACAGTAAACTTATTACAAGCATTGTCCTGCTGGCAGGTCCTCTGACTGGTAGGTCCTCTGACTGGTAGGTCCTCTGACTGGTAGTTTAACATTTTAAACGTTTACGCCTTAAATTTATTCAAGAAAATTTCAATTCTCTTAGAAAATGTCCATTTGCAAACCATAAGAAGACAGTTTTTGAAAATTTACCACTGTAATGGTGGTTAATTTTCTAAAATGGTATTTTTTTGGTCTGCACATGGACATTTCTCAAGACCACTACAGAAGCCGTTTTTGGATGGTTTGTGTGTTAAAGGGTTAATGGTTAAATTTGGTCAAGAAAATTTTATTATCTGCCTATTAAATGTCCAGTTACAGGCCAAGAGAATAGAATTTTCTAAATTTATCACTGAAATGACTGGCTCGGTTATCGAGCCAGTCATTCCTGTGGTAAATTTTCAAAAATTATATTGTCCAAGACCATAACGGAGGCCAGTTTCGGCTGGCATGACCATTAAAGGGTTACGTTGAATGCGCATAATATTGTGCCATACAAAAGAGCAAAATTGATTCAAAATTGATTCTTTCAGTAACGTTTCCAATTCACCATGTTGTGATAAAAATAGAAAATTCTTTCGAATAGTGAACAACTACCCATTCTTGGATGGAATTATACAAGAAACTATTCTGATTTTTGTAAATGTGATTGTACATGACATTGTCCGGCGGTCAGCTAGATGACCACCCGGCCTGCCATTAACTCTTTGAGCCTCGAATTTTCAGACCAAGAGAAGACTATATTTTTAATTTTATCCCTGGAATCCCTGACTCGATGCCCAAGTCAATCATTCTGGTGAGAAATTTTCAAAAATACTCTTCTCTTGGCCTGAGAATGGACATTCATTCAGCAAATTTTCAATGACCAATCGCCCATTAACCCTTTAATGGTCAAATTTCGTCAAGCAAATCAAAATATTTGTTTATTGAATGTCTATTTTTAAGCCAAGAGAAAATTATTATTTTTTTTAATTTACCACAGGAATGACTGGCTTGATAACCGAGCCAGACATTCCAGTGATAAATTTTAAAAAATAGTCTTCTCTTGGCCAGCAAATGGACATTTCTCAGGACCACTACAGAAGCCAGTACCACACTGATGTCAGTCAATATTCTATCTTTTACTGCGTCAATAGCATAGAAACTGGTGTATGTTTTTCAGCAATTTTGGTGGACGACGTTGCTGTCTACGACAGCACCATCTTCCACCAAATTTGTTGAAATATGAACACTAACTAGGTCATCTATTAATTTAATTTGAAAATTAAAAATTTTAACACACTTGCTACGGGTTAAAGGCTTCAAATTGTAACATTGATGGAATGTTTCTAAGTATCCACAATGAAAAACCAGCCCATGATTGCGAGAACACTACCCTCCATTCACCAAGCTTGCCTGTATACCACAAAATGGGAGAGATCTTTTCTGCTACATTATGTAGGATCTACACATATATAGAGTATGATTTCACCGCAGTCATTGAAACCTCAACCAGTAGGAAGAAAATATACTAATTCCACTCCTTCGCTCATGAGGTTTGGGTGATACTGTCATTTCTAGTTGCTTTTCTACATTTTATTTTGAACTGATCTGATCAGACTGCCTAACCATTTAATGGTCAGAACCGGTCTCTGTAGTCGTCTTGAGGAATGTACATTTGCAGGTCAAGAGAAGACTATTTTTGAAAATTTACCACAGGAATGCCTGGCTCACTAAATTTTCAAAAATAGTCTTCTCTTAGCCTGCAAATGGACAGTGAATAAGGAAATATTTTTATATTCATGACCAAATTTAACCACTAGTGTTAAATGGAGGAGGGGTGGAGCTGGGGTGGGGTGGGGGGAAATTGTTATTCCCTGATTTGAGAAGAATTAAATAAATATTTCCGCTCTGATTATAATAACTGATAGCTTTTTCCCCCGTTATTATTCCTTATGGTATTCATTTCTGAATTAACCCTTTAACCCTTTCATGACCAAACTGACATCCTCAGTTGTCATGAGAAACGTCCATTTGCAGACCAAGAGAAGACTATTTTTAAAAATGTACCACTGGAATGACTGGCTCGATAACCGAGCCAGTCATTCCAGTGGTAAATTTTCTAAAATAGTCTTCTTGATCTGCAAATGTACATTCAATAAGCAAGTATTTTAATGTTCAAGACCAAACTTAGTCACTAAAGAGTTAAAGTTTAAAATGCAAATGTCTTAATTTAATGAGTGTTCCAGTCAAATTAGTTTCAAAATATTCAACAAGATATTCCTTTTACCTTACATCATAAAATATTTTCTCCGTTTGTAAGCTTTAAAGGGTTAATTTAGCTACTCAGAAATAACTTGAAATGTTTCCAAAACAAAATAAAATATACTTTTAAATATTTAGAACATAATTTGATTGAAAGACATTGTCTCTAAATCACCTTTCCAATTTATCCATCTATCATATGACGTCATAATCAACTACATGACATGTAGGATGACATCATAAGCATTATGTGATGACTGACTCGATTTAGTCCATCTTTAACACTTAATAGTCTGACACGTTGTACAAATTGTATATCTTTACCATTTCATAAACATTCTGTTGAATATTTTGAAACTAATTTGACTGGTGCTGTTGCTGCCATGAGTTTCAAAATATTAAACAGCTTATCTGACTAGTTTTCTGGAAATTGATAGTCAGGGAGTTCAGGGATCGGTTGATCCCATCACGAGCGAGGTGTGGGTGGAGCTTAGCTAGTGATGGACGGGGCATATATAAAACTTGAAAGGTCCATTATGTTCAAAATATTCAGCAGATGACGTCTTACATCGTGTTCAAAATTTTACTAACATGTCTCTAGTTTTGTTTTCAAAATATTTTAACTTATTTATAAACTGTACTGTACAATTTAATTTGCTATAAATCTTTAGATAAGTTATTAATTAAAGTTACATTAGTACATGTATTGTGTTTCTATTTCAGATGATGTGCCACGCGAACCATCCTTGCTTCTTATCGTCAAATGGGGAGGGGAGTTAACTCCAGCCGGGAAACTACAAGCAGAGGATCTAGGAAAAGCATTTCGAACCCTTTATCCCGGTGGACAAGGTAAGAATTTTGTTTAAATTCAAATCATGTGACCATTTAGTGGTGAAATGTGAAAAGGGAGATAATCCTGCATTGAATTAATTGTCTGACTGCTGCAAGCAGCCACCAGACAATAATTTCAATGAGCAATAACTCTGGATATGTGGAATATTTTGAAAATAATTTGACTGAATGTTGTTGGTGGCTTAGCCACCAACAACTTTCAGTCAAATCATTTTCAAAATATTCCACATATCCAGGGTTAAATGCCAAGGAAAATGTAGTCTGCAGAAATTCAGCAGCCACACAGGAAGTAATCACTGGAATGAACAATTGAGGGATCCATGTCATAAACACTTGTTAGCTGATATCATAACCAAAATGACATAGGTGCATCACGAAAGCGACAACAGTCCATCCTGAAAGTATCTGAAGTGTATGTCTTTGATGAATTTGCAATTTCATAAACATTCTGTTGAATATTTTGAAAATAAATTGACTAGGAGCAATTGGTGTCATGTGGGCATTGAGACACCTTGCGGCTGCATTCAAGGTGAAAATATTTAATCTTTCAGATACATTACAGAATCAGTTGTCCAGAAGATATATCGTTGCTGCCGCTGTTTTGTCAAAGTTATGCTGAAATGTAATTGGCAAATATTGTTGATAATGTATGCTGGAAATAAACATCATACATACCCCTGCTCCAACTGTGCTAAAACATTTACACACACAAGTAATTTATAGGCACTCTTACCTCCTTAAACCTCAAATCTACTCAAGAAAATTTAAATTTTCTCATTAAAAATGTCGATTTGCAGACCAAGAGAAGCGTATTTTTGAAAATTTACCACTTGAACATTTCCCAAGGCCACTGCAGAAGCCCTTTTTGGCCTGATTGAGTATTAATAGGCTAAGAATTCATTCATGACTCAGGCCTTACTGCCGTTCACACTGTTGTGAAGCGGTTGCATAGACCACATGGCTTGAGGATGTCAGTAAAGGGAAGCCAATGATGCTGTAATGACATTCATATCTCGTTTTCATGACACAACTGATGAATAATTTGAAATTAATTTTATTGGAAGCCATTGTTGCCGTTGGCTTTTGGAAGCAACAGCTTCAAGTCAAATTAATTCCAAACTATTCAACTGAATAAGTTTTATGTTGTAGAGAATATACTTTTTCCAGGATTTGTTGGTGAAAGGTTTTAGGCAAGCGGTATGGGCATATAATACAAGTGTCCCAGTTGTCTTGGTTTGTTTTGATCCCTGGTAGAAGTAATTTATAGACACCGTTAAGAATTCATGCAGGAAATAAACCTTATTCCTGTTCATACTGTGGTAAAATAGATACAGAGAAATGTAATTTTCAAGCGCTTTTGAGAATCCATACATGACTTACTCCCAATACCACCGTGGTAAAAGAGGTACACAGAAAGGTATTATACAGACACTGTTGCGAATGTATAAGGCGGTACACATTTTTTAGCCCTCGTACCGGAAACTCTTTATGAAGTAAGGAATTTTCTGTTGAATATTTTGCAACTAATTTGACTGAAAGCTGTTGCAGCCTATAGCAGCAACAGGTTCCAGTTAAATTAGTTCTAAAATATTCAACAGTTTTGCTGTACAGTTGGTCATAAATTTGAGACACTAACATTCAAGGGTTAAAGAGTTCATTCTGCTTATGTTGTGGTTAGAGTAAATATAAATTTAGTCACTAGGGAATAAACCATATCCCCGCTCACACTGTGGTAATACAGATAGACAAAGCAGTATTTTACAGGCACTGTTGTGAACAGATAAGAAGATCAATTTTACTTTACCGTTAAGAGACTTATTGCATAATAACATAATTTTTAGGCACTTAGGATGCAAGAATGAATACAAGAGATAAGCCGTATTCGTGATTTGCGTGTGGTAAAGCGTTGAGGGATTGTACCTTTCACTATAATTTGTTAGATGAAACTAAGCAGGAGAATTCTATAACATTGGTTAGTCTTTGTCCACTATTGCTGAGAGAAATTATATAAGTTTACTCGAAACGTATATCATAATTAGTCGTCTTGACATGAAGCGCCGTCGAAAATCTGGAGCTGAATATGTTGTGATAATATCCTTGGTATTTATATCCTTCGTGATATATACACTGATTTTATTGGTAAGGTGGATGACGAGTGGATAAATTAAAATCTGCTGTAATAAGTATTCAGAGAATTCTAATTCTTGTGCACCCACCGTTTTCGCTGCCCTTTCACCTTGTAGCACTGACCTTAAAATCAAGGTGGCTGTTTGTGAGATCAAGTGAAATTCCCCCCGTTCAACTCTTCATATGAACTTTACATGTTATTCAAAGAGTGCATTTTATGCTGATTTTCTAGGTGAATATGGCACTCCTGGTCTCGGAATCCTTCGACTTCACAGTACATATCGACATGACCTCAAGATTTATGCTTCAGATGAGGGGCGGGTTCAAATGACCGCCGCTGCGTTCACTAAGGTAATAATTTGCTTCTAAGCAACAAAATTGAACAATGTGTGAAATGTAACTGGAATTTATTTCGGAAAACTTTCATATGACAGCAACACTATTTTCAAGATAAACTCCAGTTTGTATAACAGAAGGAATTGAGTAATGGAAGCTGCCAATTCAGATATAGCGTAAACATACTGACGATTTTGAAAAGAATTTGACAGATCCATTTCTGTCATTGCCAAACAGATTCTCACTCAAATTGTTTTCCAAATAATCAACACTAGCGTTGGGAATTGGTACTATTTTTGTGATCGATGATTGGTTTTACATACTAACCGATGATCAATTAATGATCGATCATAACATTTTCTCATTTTTTACCCATTTTGAATGCAGTAATTATAGCATGTTCAAGGATAATTAGCCCTTTCAAACCAAGTTGCAGGTACATTGTATGACAGATTCTTAATAATTTAAGAAACAATCTGTTTAATATTTTGAAACTAATTTGACGGGAAGCTGTTGCTGCCTTAGGCAGCAACAGCTTCCAGTCAAATAAGTTTCAAAATATTCAACATGTTATTGGTATGGTTGCTTTGAAATTAACATACTATTTCAGCGCTGAAAAAATTAGTGTCTGAGACGAAGGAGTAATACTATATAGTTGTAACAATTAAATTTAAATTCTTTTCTAAAAAGTATTCGTTTTCTAGCTTGACCAGTTAAAATATATTAATAAAGTCAATTTATAAACAACCAAAATCGATCTCTGAAATCATGATCGATCGGTTGGTTGAACGTGCAAACCGATCAATCATCGATCAAATCGATTAATCAGAACAACAGTATAATCAACACATGTTTGACTGTAGCATGTATCATCTGCGAATATAAAGTGAATATAATGTGGTATACGTTTTTGACTGAACCTTTGTTTATGTTACCTACCTATTACAGGACTGTTAAAGGGATGCTAATCCCATCTTAAATGTTATACTGCCACGATATATTATGGTTTATAGATTCCATATCCTGTTACATTCTCTCTGTATCACAATTATCTGCTTTGTAATATCGTGTAAATGTTGAACAGTGATCGCCACCATTTTGTCTCCTCAAGCGATAGCGTGTGATGTCATATAAGTGCCAATGCATTACATTCTTTATTATGTAATACTCATCACTTTGGATATTTTGAAACTAATTTGACTGGAAGTTGTTGCTGCCTATGGCAGCAACAACTTCCAGTCAAATTAGTTTGAAAATATTCAACAGTTTACCTGTATGATTGCTTTTATACCACATTGTCAAACTATAGCTGGCACCTCTATCAATGAGCGCATATACCGAGGCAGACACGCTAGGTATTTTATGATTGGTTGAAAAGTAAATCATGACAGCCATCATAGGCTGTAGAAATGTATCAATATTTAGCTTCTAAAGTCTGAATATCTTTCGTTGTCGGCATGATAAAAGGCTAAAATGTCAGAGATGAATTATGGGTGGCAAATTCTATCATCTGAATGGTTAGTATAAGATAAGGCGAGATTTCCTTTAAGAACAAAATGAATATAAAACAGAAGAATTACTGGAACACGTCTGCTGGAACAACTGAGTTATTTTTCAAAAGAGTTTATAAATAAATAAAAGAATTTGCTAAAAATGACTTCAGCAGGTGTCTTGGGAAATAGTGATTAGCGTACCATTAGAGGAGTATGTTGGAACACTTACAATTGACCTGACTGCCATGGTAATTGAGGCATTCAATCCAGTAGTAAGCTTTCTCAAATATTCTTCTTGTCCTGAAAATGGAGTGCATGAACTAATTTCTATTTTCTTGACCAAATTTGACCATTGCAGGGTTAAAATCTAGGCAATCTTTTGGCTCGCTTTATTTGAAAGACGTGTTGTATTTTTTAACCTCAAAGTCACGCTGTCTCTCAATAAAGTTGTACTGTTATTTCAAATCAACTACTTCCAATGAAGCTATGTAGCTCTCCACAATTATACGAGGAAAATGGCTGATGATCTATGGTTGTCTGTTGAAGGGCAACATTAACTTTCAGTTAGTTTACGACTTGTTCCCAACATCCTTTCATTGTCTACATGTCCATTTGTACCTTAAATACAAATTAACTTAGCTTAGCTAAAGAAGTGCTGTGTGTATATAATGACTACTAGTGCTACCCTCTTCATTCAGGACAGCCCCCGATATACTACCACTACGTATCATCATGATTTAGCAATTTATGCATCAAACGAGGGCAGAGTACAAATGACAGCCGCTGCCTTCACCAAGGTATGACATCATCGTGTTCACAGGGCAGGTTCATTATGGCTGTCACATGGCTCTGTATCTATGGCAACCTCGCCTCTGTTAGCGGAAGGCATGTTTGCTAAATCTCTTGTGGGAAGGTCACATGCTTAGGGGTGAAAGGGTTGTTTTGCGATAATGGCACGGGTTACTTGGTGATTAATAAATCTTTTGAATAAAATTCTTTTTCTATTTAATTTATTAATATGTAAAAGATGTTTTTATGCTATGTGTAACTTTGCTCGTCATAAATACATTTTCCCTTGAATACATTATTACTTCACATATAAAAAATCCATTTCTTGCGTAATCTATTTGTAAACTATGCTCCTCAGCATCTTACATTTTGCGCCTGCTTCATTTTTACGATACATTTTGCTCTAAGTATTGTCTTAACTCTGATCACACTCGTGTCAAAAGGCTAGATATATCATTCAATCTATAGAAGAAAGGCTACATATACCATTCAATCTATAGAAGAAAGGCTACATATATCATGCAATCTATTGAAGAAAGGCTACATATACCATTCAATCTATAGAAGAAAGCCTACATATATCATTCAATCTATAGAAGTCTTAACCCTGATCACACTCATGTCAAATGGCTACATATATCATTCAATCTATAGAAGAAAGGCTACATATATCATTCAATCTATAGAAGAAAGGCTACATATATCATTAAATCTATAGAAGAAAGGCTATATATATCATTCAATCTATAGAAGAAAGGCTACATATATCATTCAATCTATAGAAGAAAGGCTACATATATCATTCAATCTATAGATGTCTTAACCCTGATCACACTCATGTCAAAAGGCTACATATATCATTCAATCTATAGAAGAAAGGCTGCTATAAACTTGAGACGTAATGTTGCTAGAGCCCTACGCAAAGCGGAGAATGACTCGACATAGCAATACAAATGCTATCCTCTCTGGGGCGTCCATCCTGCACCAAGAATTGTGAGATTGTGAAAGTTTTTCAATGAACGTTTAATTTATCAATGGCTTATCTGAACTCACTAAAGACATTTGCAGATTTGTTTTATACTGTAAATGCATCTAGTCTCCACAATGAAAATGATTTTCAAATTATTTCCATACTTTTACATGGTTTGACGTTTATTTTGCACCAAGAATAAGATGAATGTTAAAGTTCTTCAATGGACATTTCAATCAGAAAGGGCTTTTCCGATCTCAATCAGATGTTCAGCCCATGTAATACAGTGCCATACCATACCTGACCTAAGCGATAGCATGTATATCATACTATGCCATTCCCATCCTTATTCTGCGACACTGACACACATGATGTGTGTTATTTAGCAAAACAAAAAGGCTTGACATCTGGAATGCAGTTCCCTCTACTTCAACAATATCAGCTGACATCAGTTTCAGTTTCACGTTTATTACACTCAGGCTGCCGAGGCAGCATCAGAAACAGTGAGTTCAATCATGCGTGAATGAAATATAGGAATTTGTAATATAATGTTAAATGCACAACTTTAACACATGTCACAGTCAATTTCCTTCTTTTTCAAAAAACATATTTTTAGAAACAATTTGCTTCATTTTCCATACTTATTTTAAAATGTAAATGCAATTAAAGCCATTATAAATTTCAAACTTAGCATTCATTTTTTTTAATATTTTTATTCTGATTACTTTTCAATGGTTAAGAGTGTCTCGTTTAATTAAACATTTTACGTAATCCAATTATTTGTGCATGTTTTAAGCTTTTTGAAACCATATATTTATTCATACTAATAGGAATGAGCTTTCCCTAAGTGGATGATCACGTCCTGCTTTGCCAATATTTAGGGGCTTATCAATCGCTTTTTATAGCAGATATATACTTTCAATTCTTTGGGTTATTTGGGCTTTGGACATACAAGTATTTCTTTGCTAATTTTAATGAGAAATAACATCTAGGAGGTATATCACTCGCTGGTGGTTGAGTCTAAATGAACCTGTCCTAAACTTTGACCTCTGATATGTTTCACGCCAAATGCTCTGTCACACTAACTGGAGCCTGACCTTGACTCTTGTTCTGTAGACATTCTAACATGATAGACTCAACAGCATGCTGTTTACATATATGGGTGAATTAATTGAAAACATAATATGTTAACTTTCTATGTTTCTCTATTTGTGCATGTATAAACCCATCTAAAACTATTGTGACTGTTAGCTCTGATTGGTGGGGAATATTTTTAGCCCACATGGCCTGAAAGGCCAAGTGAGCTTATGCCGTGGTGACCGTCCATCCGTCGTCCATCAACTTTTACTTTAAAACACTACTCCTCCTTAACCAATGGCCAGGTTTTAGCAAAATTTAGGTCAAAGGATTCTATTGTGCTCGACTGCAGAACTTCCATTCAGAATTTTGATTCACCAATTTTTTGAGTCAATCGTAAATTTTATTATAATTTGCCAGAAACTCAAATTGTGTCTTCTTAACATTTTGACTGATTTCAATCTAATCTGGCTGAAAGCATCCTATTGTCATAGGCTCTAGAACTCCCATTTCGAATTTTGATTCGTAAATTATTTTCATGTCAAATTGCTTCGCCTTACCAGTTTAAACCGTTTAAACCAAATTAGGCTGAAAGGATCCTATGGTCATAGTCGCTAGAACTTCCATTCAGAATTTTGATTCATCAAATTTTTGGATGAAAATCTTACATTTTATTAAAAAATTTACCAGAAATTATCAAATTTCTTCTTACCAAATTTGACTGGAAGGATTCTCTGGTGATAGGATTTAGAGGTGCATTCAGAATTTTGATTCATCACCATTTGGGTAGAAATCTTAGGTTCCAAATTTGTCCAGAGGAACCCCATGGGTAGTCTCTGGAACTACTATTCCAAATTTTGATTGGTCGATTTTTCCGATGACCATCTTTGGTTCTGTAATACTAACGGTCCAGGTGAGCGTCACAGGCTCTTGGGACATCTTGTTTTTATAAGCAACAAGTTATTGATTTGGAGAATCTGACTCCTTAGGATTTTGAAATTCAAGTATGGGCCATGAATTTTAAGTGTTCTATGCATCAAGAATTACCAGTACACCAGCAAGTCTTGTAAATCAATGTTTTCCATTGAAATCGTGCAGTTGTTACTATATTACAACCTACTTCCTTGTGTTACTATTGCTCTTTCCTTCTCTGAAGGGAAGCGTAGTAGGATGAATTTCTGACAGCCAGTGTCTGCTGGGCATTGTGGTTACAGAGTGACTGAAGGCTTCTTCAGGTATCTCCATACTCTCTTTAATGATGAGATCCATAGTAATTCACTTGAATGCTATATCTAAGAATGAGGCAAGAAGAGGGTTAACCCAATATCCAGTGCCACTGAGCAGGTCATTAAGCACAAGACAACCTCATTGGCTGATAGCTATCACATGACCTTGTTGATAGCAACCAAGACTTCATTCATTTTCCTACTTCTGAAGTGGAAAGTGAATAAAAAAATTTTTCAGCCTTAAAAGTTATTTTCGCTTTTGGTTTTGCTGTGGTAAGAAAGGAAAGTTACAAGAATACATTTAAGAATGTCGGACAAGCATAGGAAGCCTCCTAAGATAAGTGCTTGTCAGTTCTAGTGACTTAGTTAATGATTTTTTTATCATTACTAATTTCGTAGTAGGCGCGTTACCAGTTTTGGTTCTTGTGCTCAGAGTGTATTATAGACTATGTTATGTCTGTTTTTTGCTCCTATTACCGGTAGCATGTATAAGCTACCGAATTGTCATGCTTGTTGTATTTGAGCATGAATCTGCATATCTCATGTCAACATACTCTCTCAAAAGAAAAGTCAAGATTTATTAGAGATCGTTAAGGTCTCCAATATTAAATCGTGGTTAACGTTGGTCTAACCCTGAGTCATTCATCGGAGCTTTGCTCTATCAGTCTCTCTGTTATTACGATTCAGATTTGAGAACGTCTCCAAAGAAGGACAAAGAGAAGGTCAAATAAAACATATAAGTGCTGTTTCGAATTCTCAGTTTTCCTCCATTTCTTCAGATTCTATGGCTCATGATAACCTTTCTCAGGACTCAGTGAGTTGTTATCTTAATGAATCACTAGTGAACGAAATTACTTCTATTGGTTTGTCGAGTAAGGATTTTTCTTTGGCTAAGGACAGCTCAGGGAACTCTATCATCATGGCTTCTAGAAGCTCCATTGATTTTCTTCCGTCCTTTGAATCCAGTTTGGTCCCTAGGAATATTCTTCGTCATTCTCGCCATAAGGTTATGTTCGCGGATTATTCCTCATCATCGTCATCTATTCATCCTTCTCTAGTATCTGATATCCTTTCTAGGGACGTTGAAGTTTCTCCCACTGTTGACGATTCTCGGGATTCTGTCCCAACTCAGGATTCAGTTTTTCAGTCTATTCCGGAGATTATTCATGTGAGACCCTCTGATTCCAAGTTTCTCCTCCTTAGCGCTGCTGAGAATGATTGGTCTAGTGCTCACCAGTGGGTTTCTGATTCTCCATATTGATTTACAGCGTGAACGAACTATCTCTTCATCGTGTGAATCCCCTCTCGTATCAGATGACACTATTTCCTTTGATCGCGTACTCCCGATTAACAATTTTTCTGCGGCCATTCTGGATCATTTTTATCAGCGTTTCAGATTTTTCCTTGGTTCTTCCGGATTTAGCCTCTTTCATTAGAGTCCCCCTCTTTCCAATTATGATGCAACAATTAGATCTAAGTCTGTTTGGTGACACATGGGATCTTTTTAAGGATACTGGTAGATCACCTGTTTCGGATTCGGCTCTGCTGAGATCCTTGGAACAATCTGCTCGGCTTAGGTTTAAGCTTTCTAATTTTTCGACCATTCTCTCAGAAGCTATTCTTAAGGGTTCTTCTAAGAGTGATTCTATTCCTCCTGTTCTTTCTTGTCTGGCAGACATTTCAAGGTTCAACCTTAATTTAGATTCGAGAATGATTGGATTCATTAACAGCTGTCGTAGGAAGAGAGTTCTTGGTCCTCTGGCAATTTCTCAAAAGCTTAAAGATGTTCTTATTTCCACATCCTGTTTTGGGAAGTTGTTTGGTCCTGAATCTTCCAATCTCGTCCTGAAGGAAGTCGATAGGCTCAAGAACATTCAGGAGATCTCTGCTAAAGTTAGCCTTCCGCCGGTTTCTAGGAAACGTTCCTTCACCCTGGTTCGTTCTTTTCCTGCTTCTTCGCCTTCAAAGAAGTTACCACCTTCAGACTCTCAAAGATCTTTTCCTTCTTGGGTTTTTGTAAATTCCAATCGCTCTCTTAATATGTCTAGATCTCCTTCTCCAGTTAGGTCTTCTTCCCGGGGTCCCTCTCATCGTAAGTCTTCTCCTCAACCCAGGTCTAGAGGTTCCTTCCGTAGATCTGTTAGTCGGTACCAACCTCGTTTTTGATGTCGTAAGATCAGGAGATGGCCCTTTTTTTATCTCTTCCTGTAGATTTAGATTTTCAGTCCCCCACTATTTCAAGTTTTCCAGACGTCCAAGTAGGAAATCGTCTTTCCAGGTTCAAGACTCATTGGTCTCTCCTAATTCAGGATCAGTGGGTCATAGAAATGATTTCTCATGTTCCTCTTCCTTGCTGGAAAGGAAACCCCCTCCTCTTTTCTTTGTTCCTCTGTGAACTCCCATTCCATCGTGCCCAGAGAAACTTCTAGTTTTGGAGTCCGAGGTTCTTTCTCTGATCTCAAAGCAATCGGTGGAGGAGGTAGTGGATTGGCAGTGCAATCCAGGGTACTTCTCGACCATGTTCCTTGTTCAAAAGAAAACGGGGGTTTGGAGGCCCATTATCAATCTAAAATCCCTCAATCTCCTAATTGTGAGTTCTTCTTTCAAGATGGAAATGATCCATTCCATTATTCAAGCTCTTCAGGTGGACTATATCCATCGACCACAAAGACGCATACTTTCACGTCCCTATTCACCCTGCATTCCGCAAGTTCCTCCGTGTCATTTACAAAGGCAGGGTCTGGCATTTTCGCTGTCTTCCCTTCAGCCTTACCACCTCTCCTTGCGTATTCATTCGCAGTGTGTCTTCGGTAGCGGCATGCCTTCATCTCCAGGCATTCTCAGTCCATGTTTATATAGACGACTGGCTTTTAAGGCTCCCCCAATCCTGTCTCCCTCATTGCGGATGTGTCAGCTTCCAAGTTTGCCTTCAGCTGGGTTGGATTATAAATATAGAAAAGTCTTGTCTCTCCCCAAGTCAAGTCTTTACCCACCTGAGGGTCTCTTTTGACCTTGCCCAGGTGAAGTTATTTCCCTCGCTTCCCGATGTTCAGATAATTATGTCCACAATACAATCCCTCAGGGTAGGTCAGTTAGTTTCAGCCAGATCCTTCCTCAGAATCATAGGCCTCATGGTTTCGGTAGAGAAAGTGATTTATTGGGCTCTTCTGATGAGAAGACCCTTCCAGATTTATCTTATGGCCCATTGGAATCAGTCACTAGATTCTCTGGACTCACTTTCTCATCAAGTTTGAGCTCATGGAGCATTGCCGGTTTTGGAAAGATCGGCAGTCCCTTTTATTAGTGGTTCCCCTTCACATTCCATCTCCTCAGGCCATCTTTTTCACGGACGCATGCCAGGAAGGATGGGGAGCCATCTGGGATTCCATGAAAATTTCAGGAACGTGGTCCCCTATAGAAGCTTCTTACCATGTCAACCTTCTCGAGTTGTGGGATGTTTTCCAGTCCCTAGGCTATTGGGAGCCCCTGATTCTCAGCTTATATATCCTTATCCGCTCAGAAAATTTCACAGTAGTCTCTTTTATCAATCATCAGGGAGGGACCAAGTCGGTCGGTCTCTCTCTCTGCTACGAGTCCTTGATAATGCTTCACTGGTGCAAATCCCGCAACATTTCTCATCACGCAGCCCATGTCCCAGGCAAATTGAATTTTCTGGCCGGTCAATTATCTCGCCCTTCCAGGATCCCAGAAACGGAATGGGAGTTGAAAGAGGCTGTGGCCCAGTCAATTTTTCTTCAGTTCAGTCATCCCCACATAGACCACTTTGGTACTCTCAAGAACCTAAAGATATCCATCTTCATATCTCCCTTTCCGGAAGAGAAGGCCCTATCAGTCGATTTTCTAGACCAATCTTGGGACAACATGTTCGCTTATGCCTTTCCCCCAACGATTCTCATTCCTCTGGTCCTAAAAAAGATCCGGCAACGTCTTTGTGTGGTCCTATTAATAGCTCCATTTTGGCTGACAAAGTCTTGGTTTCCGGATTTCCTGGACCTTCTTGTAGATCTCCCTGTTCTATTACCTGTTTCCAACAATCGCTTGTCCCAGAACAGAGGCAGGATTCTCCATCAGAACCCAGAAATCTTTCGTCTGTCAGTGGAAGCTGTCGAGGTGCCCCCTCCTTCGTCAATCTTTTCAGTCAGATCTCAAGAACTTTTGGAAAAACCTCTCCGATCCCTCACTCAAAACATTTATAAGGCTCGATTTGAGTTTTTTAAGAAATGGTGTTCGGACCATTCTATCCTGCCCTCTGAGGCCTCTGTGATTCAGGTCACAGATTTTCTGGTTTTCCTTTTTTGGTCAGAATAAGCTCTCAGTTAACACTGTCAGATCCTATCGTTTTGGTCTGAACTCTCGTCAAATGCCTTATTGACCCTTCAGTCCAAGTGAAAAAACATTTTCATGATCTCATTAAGGGTATGGGAAATTCTCATCCTCTAAGAAACCCCTTCCTTCTTGGAACCGTTCTTGTACAGCAGGTTCTTGCTGGTAAACATTTTGAACCTTTAGGTTCTGTTTGTTTAAAACATCTCACTCTCAAAGCAGTCTTTTTATTAGTAATAGCGTCAGCTAGCCGATACTCAGAAATTCATTCCTTATCTGCTGAATTGGATAGATTTGAAGTTACGTGTAATAGCATTATTCTCTATCCGCGGGCAGAATTTCGGCCCAATAGTCAGTCAGTTAAATTCTTGGGTAAACCCATCATAATTCATAAGCTTTCTTCCTTATCACCAGATGACTCTGTCTGGTGCCCTGTTAGGGCTCTTAATATTTACAAACTGTACTGCTTCCAAACGATCCGATGATAGACATCTTTGGGTTACATTTACAGAGGCCGTTGATCGTCCTACCTATTTGACTACTATTTCATAGTGGATCGTTGATACCATCAAAATTTGTCATGAATTAGCTTCTCCTGGGGACAGACAATTCATTAGTAGGGGTTAAGGCCCATGATGTTAGGGGCCTTGCCACTTCTTGTGGTCTTTTTAATGGATCCTCTCTTGATGACATCATGCAAGTAGCTAACTGAAAATCGAAGAGTACCTTTATTAATTTCTATCTCAAAGATTCTGGTCCTTCTTCCTTTTTCTATAAGAATATTCAGAAGGTGGCTTTTGGGGCCATGACTCGTATTACTAATTACATATACCTACCTCCTTGCATTACAGCCCACGTCTGTCAAATTTTTTTTGGGGGGTGGGGGTTGGTGCTTGAGGCTTCGTTTAATTGGTCATATCTTGTTAGAATAGGCTTATTCAAGAAAGATATTCATTGTATATTTCAGCCTATATGTTATACCCAGATATGTCAGAATTCAACATATTTGGGTATTTCTGAAAGAGATTTTTAGTCATATAAGGTAGAGAAATTAGGATAATTTTACTTTCAGCTTTAGTCAGATATTCAGAGTCAAGTCGTCATAGTATCATCTGCCTCTTCATGGATCTGCTACAAGCTGGATTATATGACTGGATTTCGTCAAATGAATGAAGTCTTGATTGCTATCAACAAGGTCATGTGATAGCTATCAGCCAATGAGGTTGTCATTGTGCTTAATGACCTACTCAGTGGCTATGGGTATTGGATTAACACTCTTATTGCCTCATTCTGAGATATAGCATTCAAGCGAATTACTATGGATCTCATCATTAAAGAGAGTATGGAGATACCTGAAGAAGCCTTCAGTCACTCTGTAACCACAATACCCAGCAAACATTGGCTGTAAAAAATTCATCCTACTACGCTTCCCTTCAGAGAAGGAAATAGCAATAGTAATGCAAGGAGATGGGTATAGGTAATAAGTAAAACATAAGACCAGACCCTACAGGTCATCTGGTCGATATGGTATATTCCAGTATAATATTTTCGGCAGTTTATTCTGAATAGTAAATTTTTTAATTAAGCAGCATTAATTTTATGCTCGGCTTCCCTCTGTGTCCCTAAAACTATAACTGATTATCTGCCTGCCTGCCTGCTTTTCTGCATGCATGCCTGCCTAGATGGCTTTCTTCCTGCACACTACCCATCTGACTTCATGGCTGTCTGCCTGCACACTACCCATAAGACTGACCGATTGCCCCACTTTATGCCTCCTTACCCACCTCGCCCTCTACTTATCTGCCTCGATCTGAGATTTCTCTCTGAACTGTTTTATTTTTATCTGAGTCTACATTGCTTAACACTTTAACCGTCATATTAGCCAAAAACGGCCTCTCCACTGGTCTTGAGAAATGCCCATTTGCAGACCAAGAGAAGACTATTTTTGACAATTTACCACTGAATGACTGGCTCGATAACCGAGCCAGTCATTCCAGTGGTAAATTTTCAAAAAAAGTATTCTTGGTCTGCAAATGGACATTTTCTATGAGAAAATTGAAATTTTCTTTTAGCAAATTCGAGGGTTAAAGTGTTAATTCCATCAATGGTTTCATCACACCTGTCTATCAGTGATTTTGTTGGCATATTCTGTCATCTGTCTGATGACTGTCGTACATGATGCTGGTGTTTGATCATCAGAGTTATGGCCCTTGGGAAAGGTTACTAATACATGATGCAATGGACAACATTTTACCAATGTTTGTTCCTGACTCAACATATCCCTCATCACATCGTAGATCTTCATCGCGACTGAATGTTCAGAGCTTTGCCGCATCAATTCATTATTGTATAGAATAGAATTCGACAATATTGTTATCTGTATTATGTAAAAGAATAATCAACTCGTCCTATTCTACCTATTCAGCTCATATCCTGTGGGATAATGTGTGATTTTGTATATGTCACGTGCAGATACAACACATTCTATATAATGTAATAACTATTATTCTAAATATCTGTGTGACAAATTTGTGTGTGACATGCAATCTGTAATAATCTATGAAAGCTGTGATGAGTTGAATACCCCTTTAATGCTTAATAGTCAAATTTGGTAAAAACAATCAAAATATTTGCTTTTTTAATCTACATTTGCCGGACAAGAGATAACTAATTATTTGAAATTTTACCACTGAGATGACTGATTCCATTATCGAGCCAGTCATTCCAGCTGGAAATTTTCAAAAATAGTTTTCTTAGCCTGCAATTGGACCAAGGCAACTACATGTAAGGCAGTTGCAGCAATATTTTCAAGATCACTGCAGAGGCTTGTTTTGGCCAGCCTGACTATTAATGGATTCAGATAGAATTGATGTTTCTGCGCGGTACCACAAATTCTACAACTGAATATAATTAACCCTTTAATCATTAAATTTGTTCAAGAGAATACAATTTTTTCTAAATTTATCACTGGAATAACTGGCTTGGTTATCGAGCCAGTCAGTCCTGTGATAAATTTCCAAATATAGGCTTCTCTTGGTCTGCAAATGGACATTTTCCAGGACAACTGCAGAAGCCGTTTTTTGGCCGATGCGGGTGTTAAAGGGTTAAAACACAAACTAATTAGCCGTCTGCCGCTTTGTCAGAGATGTCAAACATTGTACAGACAGCCATACCAGCTGACAGATTGATTTGTATTACTTGTGAGTCACAAGGCTTGAAGACACCAGTAAAAATGGCAAGACAATGATGCGTTAATGACATTCATAGTTATAGAGGTATTAAGGCAACATCTCAAGGTATCAAAACAGACCATGGCCCCAGGAACATTGGCCTGTCTCCAATCAGGATCAAGAATCACTTTAATTCCCTAGTAAAGTAACATGGTACTAACATTGCAGTCAGGTTGTTCAGCTTTGTTGTTGACAGAAGAAAAACTCCATCACATGCATTTAGAAACTTTATTCTAAACCTTGTGCATGATGGGCACCAAGGAAATAAACGGAAGCACCTAAGGTAGTTGTTATCTTAACTGTCTTGCTTCTGCAAGCCACCACTTGCTGAACATTTTGAAAATAATTTTACTGAAAGTTGTTGGTGGCTTAGCCACCAACAACTTTCAGTCAAATTGTTTTCAAAATAATTAGCTGCTCCATAGATATAATGACTGAAATCTATCACCTGCAAAAACGTAGCAGCGAGACTGTTAAATATTTGACAAAAGTGAGGCGTCTTAAGGCAAGAGACATGGACATCTAAGGCAGTTGGTGAATCCAGTCTATTGATCAGTCATATGACGTCATAAGCAACTACATCACATGTAGGCTGATGTCATAATCAATTATGTCATGAATGACATAATTGAGTCTGTCATAAATACTTAGATGACATAATTGAGTCTGTCATAAATACTTTATAGTCTGTCAGGTTGTACAAATTGTATGTCTTTACTAATTAATAAACCTGATGTTGAATATTTTGAAACTAATTTGACTGGGCGCTGTTGCTGACAGCACCCAGTCAACTTACTTTCAAAATATACAACAGCTTATGTGTATAGTTTTCTGGAAATTGAGATTCAGATATTGCAGGGATCGATCGTTCCCAATATGGTTAAAGCATGGGTGGAGCTTGGATCGAGATGAGCCTGGCTTAGCTAAAACTTGATTCACCCATTGCGTTAGTTGCCTCGGTTTATTTAGAGCCCTGGAGTCGCAACTAATAATATTTTGCTGTTTAAAACGTGTGTTTCTATTCTCTTAATTGAGTTACTAAGCAACCAGTGTTGTCATAATAACCTATTTACATACCTCATGTGGTTGTCTTGCACCACTTTAACTGCGTATCTTTCATGTACATGTGAACACACGTATACTGTACCGATATTGACCTTTTTCAGGCTTCCCAGCCGCTCTGGAAATCAGGGAAAACCTTGAAAATGAGTTTCCATTTTTCCAGTCACGGAAAACTAAGGGAATTTAGAAAAAACCACCAGAAATCAGGAAAATCTCAGGGAATTTGACATCGACCCAGAGAGGAAGGTTTCACAATTTGGAAGTTTGCCTTATGTGCGTCTTGTGTCATGCATCCATTGACTGAAAATGGAAATAAATTAAAGTTATTGTATGCACCGTCTATGACTCTGTTGTATATATTATCAGCATCTTAGTTGCTTTGCTGCAACATACTTCTTGACTTCCCAGCAGCCTCGTTAATGTGAAAATATTTCTCAGGGAATTTAGGAAATTTCTCAGGGAAATATTAAGGGAAACTCAAGGGAAATTTTGTTTTGATAAAGGGCTGGGAACCCTGTTTTTGGTCACTCGATTATTGACATCTCAATTTTTGACAAACGTACAAATAAACTTTTTAACCAATTAACTGTGCTTGCTGAGTTTCTGAAGACTACATTTTCCATGGGGTTTAATTTTGGATATGCTGAATATTTTGAGAACAATTTGACTGAAAGTTGTTTGTAGCTAGGCCACCAACAACTTTCAGTCAAATGGTTCTCAAAATATTCAGCGGTTATTACCTGTTGAAATTATTGTCTCTAGGCTTGCAGCTAACGATTAAAATTGGTCAAGAAAATTAAATTTTGTATTTTGTGAATGTCTATTTACATCCCAATGGAAAACTAATTTGAAAATGTATGACGTGAATAACTGGTACGGGTATTGAGCCAGCGTTTCGAGTACTGTTTTAAAAAAAAATTCACTTGGCCTGCCAATAGACATTGCTGAAGATCACTGCTGAAGCCATTTTTACTTGTATAGCAATTGAAAGGTTAATAATTTGACACAAATCTAACCGGAAGCTCTGGTTAGTTTAGCCAAATTAGTTCCAAAATACTTAACAAAATTTATCTTCTTGTATAGGATTTGTGTTATCTGTTTTTTATTGTTGAAAGGTTTAGCGATTTTCATCCTAGATATTTATTAATTGCTCTCATGAATAAGAATCATGTTTCTTCTTCTTCTTTTCGTTCGCTGATCATACCGCCAGTCCTGTAAGTGACTATCGACATGATCATAAGCGTTAAGTGCGTGGATCCATGGTTTATTAGAGTGCGCCGTGCGGCCTGGAACCTCCGTCTTCAGCACTCGAGGTTTCTGTCAGGGTTATCTCACCCTTACCTCCTTTAGTCGCCTCTTACGATCATGTTTCTTTATTGTAGGGTTTTCTGGCTCTCGAGGGTGAATTGCCGCCGATTCTTGTGCAGATGGTAAAGTGTGCGAATACTAACGGGCTCCTGGATAGCGAAGGAGAAACCTCAAAATACCAGCAAGTGTAGGTTACTTATGATGCTCAGTACACAGTATTTGTAGAGATGCTAACATACTGTGCTCCCTGTAGATTCCATCTAGAACCAGGGTTCTGCCTAAGCTATGACGATTCAAGATGCATGCGGAAAAAACAAAGCGTAATGTAGAGATATGGTGGTGGTACTCAGACCTGGGGTCAAATACATTCAAAAGTATTTACATGCAGATGCAAATACTTCACATTGATTCTAATGCAAATGCAAATACTTACAACTTTGTTCAAATGCAAGTGCATATGCAAATACTTTTTAAAAAGTATTTAAAATATTTTCAAATGCTTTTCGATTCTATAATACCTATATCAGATATAACTCTTATGATTTCTGAGATGATATGGCTTAAACAGTTGTAGACTGAATTACCAGACAATAGCATCTTTCAGGTGAATTGATTTCCAACTGTTCAATGCTGTATGATAGCTACTCTATTAACCTGTATCACATTAATGACAAATATATTTGTAGCGGTCAGTAGAAGAAAGTCTGGTGTGTATTTTACAATGTGTTTGAAATCTATTGCAGTGAATGCAGTCACATTAGACACCAACAGGTTACAACAATTTTGTTTCCAGAATGTACACCAGTTACCATATGAAATGCAATTGATTCTGAGAAGCTGATATTTCAGCGGTCAAGGGGCTACAAAGCAGATACAAATTCTTTATGATTTAATATGGTTTGGAATATTTTGAACTTAGTCTGCTTGAAAGACCCCGCTGTCTATATATATTTAAATGAAATGTATTTGAAAAAGTGTTTGAAAACTATTTGAAGTTTCAAATACCTTAGCAAAAGTATTTAAATGCAAATGCAAATAGTTGTGTTTTGAAATCTTCAAATGGAAATACAAATGCCAACACTTGGAAAAAAGTATTTAAATGCAAATGCATTTGCGTTTGACCCCATGTCTGGTGGTGCTGAGGACGTTTGCTTGGTAGTGCTTTATATGTATGTTAACTATCCAGCTGCTACAAGCCACCAGACACAAATCTTAATGAGTAAAAACTCCTGACTTACTGAATATTTTTACAACAATTTGACTGAAAGTTGTTGGTGGCTTAGCCACCAACATCTTTCAGTCAAATTGTTGTAAAAATATTTAGCCGTTCAAGAGATATAACCATTGGATTATATCATCTGCAAAAACTCAGCAGTCAGACAGTTAAGTGGGTGTATATTTGCATTGGTGTCGATTGGCTGTATTCGACCGGGACTTTTCCGTAGAGTAAATTTACTCACGTAGTTGCCAAAACGTGCTCTATGCACACGTACCAGTCGAATGAAAAGCTCCATAGCAGTATGGAAAGTACAGAAACCAACTAAATCTAAAAGATTTTATTATCTTGAAAATAAAATCCATCTTTCAGCCCTGTTTTCAGACAGAGTGAATGGTGAATAATAGTAGAATTCAGCTCCTAATTCCAACATTTTCATATTTTGCATCACGTGACAAACACATACTTCATGAAACATGTTACACATTTTGGCTCCGGCTTGTTTCGTGCTCTATTTTTTTCGGGAAATACCAGTTGAATAAAAAATATACTCTATGGCGCCAATATAATCTAAATTTTTGCCCAGTTGAATACAGCCATTGTTATCTCAGTCAGAAAGCCGAGTTAGTATGATCACTCCTCCCTATCGGGCATAAACAATATTTGTATGTTTTCTTATGGCTTAACAGATTGACACAAAACCTGCTCAAAATATTCCTATCAGCATCTAATATCTGCAGTGCAAAAATGAAACTGAATTGATTGCTAACAAATATTTTCTCAAGTATTCTGCCCAATGTCCAGACATTACTTTGGTGTGGCGTTTCATTATACGTAGTGCTAATGGTTTCTAACTGGGGTGCCTTTAGCTTTTTGCCTTTTGACCACCATGCATAAAGCAGACTTGTGCGATTACGTGATTAAATCGAAAATTGCGATTATTTTGAAAATCATGAATTTATATGATTTAATATTAAATAATCGAATAGCAGTGAATAATTCTACTGCATCAAATATTTCAGAACCTACTTTTTAATTACTCTTAAATGCGATCGTTCACGAGAATTGACATTTTGCTCAGCGAATGTACGTCCATTTGCAGGTCAAGAGAAGAGTATTTTTGAAAATGTATCACTGGAATGAATGGCTCGAGCATCGAGCCAGTCATTCCAGTGAAACATTTTCAAAAATAGTCTTCTCTTGGCCTGCAAAGTGGACATTACTAACCACCATTGCTCAACTTTTGTCATTGATATACGTTTACTGTTATATCTGGATAATTTGTACCAAGGCTGATTAATCGAGTAATCATGATTCTAACTTAAATCATTGATCATTAGCACTCAAAAACAATAATCGCGCAAGCCTAGCATAAAGGAACGAGGTCAGTCTGACCTAATTTTTTGATAATATGTGTCAATGTCAAGGTTCCGTTAGGATCTATAGTAAATTATCCAATCAGAACATTTTGTCATATGTTGTTACCAAATTAGGTCAAAATGATCCTATAATATGTCGTCGAAATAAATTAACATGTTAACAAAACAAAATAAAAAGTAATTTTGAATATTTTGAATATTGCTGCCTACGGTCAGACCAAATTAATGTTTTGTTTTTATGAAAATTGCCACCAAAAACACACAAGATCGGTAATAGTGAAAAATATAATGGACAATTTCAAGCTCATAAGTTTTTAAGATATTCATCCTTTCATCGTGTTATTATACATTTTCTCAGTGGGTATACATTTGCAGGCCAAGAGAAGAGTCATTTTGAAAATTTATCAGCCATTCCAGTGATAATTTTTTTTTAAATATGCCTGCATATTGATTTTTCTCATGACCATTGCAATGTCTTTTTAAGGGACTTGACCATTAAAGGGTTAACAAAGCCACTCGTCATTAAAGAGTTATATAAAATTCTAAAGAATTCCGAGTGATAAGGATTTTGTTGCCAAAAATCGTTAGATGGAAAGAATGCTGAAAATAATGACTTAAAATTCCAGTGTTAATTATGAGGATTTGCATAACAAAAGAATAAATTAATTGGTGTAGCCTAAGCCAGGAATGTCTTCCAATCCAATGGCCCTTTCCATTTTTAGCTATGCCCCGCCCATCACTAGCTAAGCTCCGCCCACACCTCGCCGTGTTGGGATTGATCCCCAAATGCCCTAGCTATCAATTGCCTGAAAACTATACAGGGAAGCTGTTGAATATTTATTAAATAGTAAAAGCAAACAATTGGTACAACAACGCATAGACCATCTTCAAATATGCGTTCGTGATGTACTTATCGACGTCATTCATGACGTAATTCATTATGATGTCATTGTACACGTCACACAGTTCATTACGACGTCATATGATGGGTGGGTGCTCTGGAAAGGTGAATTATGTTCAGAATATTCAACAGAAGGTTTCTTACATCGTGTGCAAAATTTCACTAACTAGACCCGTGTTTCTGTTTTTGTTTTGGAAACTTATTTCTAAGCTGCTCTGTATGTGTCTAATATTTACATTATGGAAGTACAGTTGATTCAATCTCAAATACTTCCATCTTATGACTCTTGAAATTTTTCTCAAAAAAGTGTTGAGATTAATGGAGAAAGATATTACATTGGTACCATGTTTATTACTAATATTTGACGTATTAGCTTCTAACCCGTCTTGTGTCAATGGTCACGCCACCCCTAACAGTCATTCCAGTATGAAATTTTCAAAGAATTATCTTCAATTGTCTTGCAAATGAACGCCGAGTCATCAAAAATTTAGATTTTCCTGTTTTAGCTGTACCCCGCCCAGCTAAGCTCCACCCACACATCACCCGTGTTTGGATCACTCGATCCCTGAACTTCCTGATTATCAATTTCCAGAAAACTATACAGGTAAGCTGTTGAATATTGTGAAACTAATTTGACTGCTGCCTATGGCAGCAACAGCGCCCAGTCAAATTAGTTTCAAAATATTCAACAACATGTTTATTAAATAGTAAAGACATACAATTCATACAACAACGCTTAGTCCGTCATCAATTAAGCATTCATGACAAACTTATCTACCTCATTTTGGACGTAATTGATTATGGCATCAGCCTACAGGTCACATAGTTGATTATGACGTCATATAAATGATGGATAAACTGGAATCCTCCATTCCATTGGTAAATTTACAAAAAGTGTTCTCTTGGCCAGAAAATGGAGATTCCCAAAAATAAAAATTTCAATTTTTAAGAAGAATCTTTACCACTATATGATTACTTGATATAAGTACCATTCTAAGCTCTTAGAGACTCCTTTGATACAAGAATTGTTAACTGGGTGAGTGAGATACCTCATAGCATAACCTACCATCCATGTAGGAATGAGGTCAGTCTGACTTAGTTTCTTGATAATTAACACTTTGATGGTCAAGCCAGCCTCTGTAGTGGTCTTGAGGAATGCCAAATTTGCAGGTCAAGAGAAGACTATTTTTGAAAATTTACCACTAGAATGCCTGGCTCGATAACCGATAACCTTAAACGTTTTCATTCTAAACTATTCGGAAGTTGTTTCTAAGTTAAGAAATGTGCTAATATGTTGAGACAAATATTTCATGCATTTTTTGTATGTCGAATTCTCAGAATCAGATTTTCCTGGGAGATAGATATCAATCGTTAATATAATCTTTATTAACATAGCTTGCAATTACCATCTTGTGATCTACTGTAAATCGTTCCGAGGATCCTAACTTTCCAAAAAATGCGTGAAATATTTGTCTCAACATATTAGCATATTTCTTAACTTAGAAACAACTTCCGAATAGTTTAGAATGAAAATGTTTAAGGCTACATAATACAATTTCAACTCAAACTAAATGATTTAAATTCTTTTTGCAGAGTAAAAGAGCGTTTGAATAATATTCTGAATCAAGACAGAGACTTCACTCCAGAAGAGTATCAGCTGGTATGTACATGTATTGATATGCTAATTATGTCAGTGTTGATGTAATCATATTATTGATACACCGTATTGGTTGACTGTTAGCCAATCAGGTCACAGCTTTAGGCCGTGAGTATGCATTCTATAGCAAAGCTCAATTCACCTTTCCAGAGTATCCATCTATCATCTGACATCATAATCACCTAAGCGACGTAGGATGATGTCATAATCATTACATCATAAATGATTCTATTTGGCCAGTCTTTAACTCTTAATAGTCCGACACGTTGTACGAATTGTATGTCTCTACTATTTAATAAACATGCTGTTGAATATTTTTAAACTAATTTAACTGGATGCTGTTGCTGGCAGCAACAGCGTCCCCTCAAATTAGTTCCAAAATATTCAATAGCTTACCTGTAGTTTTCTGGAAATTTATCGTCAGAGAGTTCAGAGATCGATCAATCCCGGCACGAACGAGGTGTGGGTGGAGCTTAGCTATAGAAGGGCAGGGCATAGCTTAAACTGGAAAGGTCCATTCAGATGTAGCTGTTAAAGAATGTAGTATAGTGTTCTGTAGTTTCTCGCGTAATAGAGAAATCCAATCTGTCGATCAAGTATATGACGTCATAATCAAGTACATTATAGGTAGGCTGACGTCACAATTAAAATACATCATGTATGCCATATCTAAGTCCGTCAAGAACTCTTAATGGGCTGTCTCGTGTACAAATTGTATGTCTTTACTACTTCATAACCATTCTGTTGAAAATTTTGAAACTAATTTGATGGGGCGCTGTTGTAGGCAACAACAGCACCAAGTTAAATTAGTTTCAAATTATTCTACAGCTTACCTGTATAGTTTTCTGGAAATTGAGATTCAGGGTTCGATGGATTCCAACATGGGCAAAGCGTTGGAGTAGCTTAGCTATAGATATGCGATGCATAGCTAAAAGTGTATTCATCCATTCTCTACCGTGCTCGTTAAATAATATTGCGGGTTTTACATCATCTTTCTCTTTAGATAATGAATATGCAAATCTTTAGTCATAATTTCATATGCAAATTAGTATTCCATGTAGCATAATTCTTGCATATTATGTTATTGTAATTGTTAATGTTTTTTATGCAAATTATCTTAAACAGCTTGCCCCGACAAGTAGTATATCACTGGTGAGTGCTATGAAGTTCATAAAGAACCCGTATCGTATGTGTGAGAAGGTGCACAGTATGGTCAAGGAAATATCCGCGCGTGTCCGATCATTGAAGATGCAGTATTCACCTAAAGGTATAATGATTCAGACAATAGGATTTTTAAGTGATGACTGCTGAATTTCTGCAGTCTACATTTTCCATGGAGTTTAGCTCTGGATATGCTGAATATTTTGAAAACAACTTGACTGAAAGTTGTTGGTGGCTAAGCCACCAACAACTTTCAGTCAAATTGTTTTCAAAATATTCAGCAGATCCAGAGTTATTGCCCATTGAAATTATTGTCTGCTGTATTGCAGCGGTCAAACAATTATGCGATGACATACTTCCTTGTCCACGAGTTCGCTAATCATTTAACCCTTGAAATTTCAGAGTCAGTTTCAAGACATGTTGTGCACGAAAGCTGTTGAATATTTTGAAAACAATTTTACTGGAATCTGTTTCTGCTTCCGGCATCAACAGCATCCAGTCAAGTTGTTTACAAAATATTCAACAGTTCGCCTTCATGGCTGCTATTATATTAACATACAGGTGTTTCATGATTCGCAGTGGTAGTGGGAGCATAATTGGTGTTTGTTGAACATACATACATCTTGAGAATTTCCAGTATCTGAGATACTCTAAAGGCCATGCCCAGTTACTCATCCTTGTCATCCTAACTTTAGTAGTGTTCCCAATGTCATTGTTAAGCTGGCAAAAACCTTTCCCTGCAGTGGTCTTGATGAATGTCCATTTGCAGACAAAACCATGACTATTTTTGAAAATTTACCACTGGAATAACTGGCCCTATGACCACGCCCATTATTGCAGGGGTAAGTTTTTTGTGTCTTCAGCGAAGAAGAACCGAGACACAGGCCTCACTTTTCCAATGACAGTGGCGGCGACAACGTTACGTTTTGCATTTAGCAGATCTCTGTCTTATATTTAGACTTGGTTAAGCTTATCAGAATTAGTCTTGGATACGTGGTTGCCTATGCTATTTGAAATCCGCATAATGATATTAAGATTACAAGGTCAAAGGTCAAGGCCACTCTGACCTTCCTACATAACTCTGTTCATTGTCAAGTTTTTGTGTTTGACAAAAATTAGCCGCTTTTTATTTCAGGATTGGTCAACTATTGGAACTAAGCGTGGATAAATTGTTGAATATGCTGTTAGGAATCAGCATGTTGACATTGGGGTCACAAGGTCAAAGTCACTGACCTCTGATGCTTGTCGGTAATGAGGATAGGCGAGACATTTAATTCTGCTGAGTTCTTGCTACTCAGTTTCTGCAGGCGACATATTCCAGGGGATATTTCTCTGGATCTGCTAAATATTTTGAAAACAATTTGACTGAAAGTTGTTGGTGGCTAAAATATTCAGCAAGTCAAGCGTTTTTGCTCATTTAAATATTGTCTAGTGGCTTACAACAGGGAGACAGTTAAGAAGTATTCTTATCGTTTACTACAAATGAACACTTAATGAGAAAATGTATATTTCTTTAAATAAATGTCTCTGACAACCAGTCTTTGGTGGACATTGTAAAGGCATCCAGTTTAATACTTGTACTATTTCTTTCTCCAGTGTCCAGTGATTCCACATTATACAATGGTGAGACGTGGGACTTGCTGCTGAGGCGATGGGGAAAACTGGAGAAAGACTTCCGCCTGAAAAATGGCCGCTTCGATATCAGCAAGATTCCCGATGTGTATGATTGTATTAAGTATGATTTGCAACACAATCAGCAGACACTATGTTACGATAAAGCCGAGGAACTGTTCACTTCATCAAAGGCACTCGCAGATATCGTCATTCCACAGGTATGTGAAATTAGCTGTCTGACTGCTGCAAGCCACCAGACAATAATTTCAATGAGCAATAAATCTGGACCTGCTGAATATTTTTAAAACAGTTTCACTGAAAGTTGTTGATGGCTTAACCACCAACAACTTTCAGTCAAATTGTTTTAAAGATATTCAGCATATCCAGAGTTAGACCACATGGAAAATGTAGTCTGCAGAAATTCATATATATATATTAATATCAGCATGTTAATTTGACATCAGCGAGCTCATGCAAATAAATTTTGTAAATTTTAATTGTAATTATAAGTCAGTTTGGCGGTCAAATTCTTCACATTTCTGACGACGCTGCCTGCGTTGCAACCATAGCCTGTTTCACTTGACTCACAAATAGTATTTTAATAAATCTTGTGTATCTCAATCTTGGGTCAAACAAACAGGAAACTTGTTGAATATTTTGAAATTAATATGACTGAAAGCCTTCACAAAGGCAGGTAACTCATGTGAGTTATAACAAGCTACGCTCATGTGGAAGATTCACTGATATGACCTTCTTTCTAACATCGAAAGCGTTATCAGTTGACTAGTTCTATCCATTGGTCAGTCCGTCAAATTTGTTGCATTTCCGACCAAACGATCTAAGTGGCAACTACGTCTTGTCAGACTTGTTAATATATGAATCCGTGTTATATGTGTGTTTCCAGGAATATGGTATTACGAAGGAGGAAAAGCTTCATATAGCTCAATGCTATTGTACACCTCTGCTTAGGAAGATCCGGTGTGATCTTCAGCAGGTCATCGAAGTCGAACAGACAAACGATGATGAAATCACACGATTAGATTCTAGGTAAGAACTCGCAGGAAGTCTAAATCTTATAAATTTTATCCAAAGGATCTGCAACATTGGTATCACTATGCATTCATTGCCATTCAAGATCTTTGCTTATTAATTGTTTTGAAAATTCACCCCTGGAATAATTGGCTCGGTTATTGATCCACGCATTGCAGTGGTAAATTTTCAAAAATAGTCTTCTCTTGGCCTGCAAATGGACATTCATCATTGGATATTCATTGGCGAGTCTGACTTTGGATTATTATTGACCATCTTTCATGCTCCCCTTCATGCTTTAATCTGAATCTTATAAATGTTTTTAATGTGTATTTGACTAACCCTTACCACTCTGCTGTCAAAACTTTAAATTTTCAAATTAAATTAAAAGATGCTCTGATGTTCATTTTTCAACAAATTTGTTGGGAGATGGTGCTGTCGTAGACAGCAATATCTTCCACCAAGATTGTTGAAAAATGTATAGCAATTTCTTTGATATTGACACAGTAAAAGATAGAATATTGACATCAGAGTGGTAAGGGTTAAAACAGAATGTATCTGCTTTTTGCCTCTATGTTATAGGATTTTGATTTAAGTTGTAAGTTCATTGTATGATAGTTGGAACCGATACTATGACCCATTCAATTCTTAGCAGGCCTGAGCTTAACATGCTACTTCATCTATAATAGGACCAAATGTGGCACTTCATCCGTTTGCTGACACTCCAACTCAAAACTTATCATCCTACCCTAACCATAACATCCTAACTCCCACTCTAATGCTACTGGTCAAAGCATCATTCACAGTACACACTAACTGTAGCTTGTTAAGTCAAACACTAGTACTTCAATCCAAATTGTACATCTTCAACTCCAACAACGTATCCTCAAGTCCTGCCACAACTCCGCAAAAATATCGGACAAATGGATTCTGTAAATGAACACTTTTAATCAAATTCTTCCAAAATATTCAACAGAACATTTCTTACATCGTGTTCAAAATTGTACTAACTGACGTGTTTCTGTTTTTGTCTTAGTAACGTGATAACTTATGGGTGGTACTGTAAATTGCAACTCTCATGGGCCGTGTATAATCCTTTAACCCTTACAACTCTGATGTCAAAATTAAATTAAAAGATGAACTGATGTTCATTTTACAACAAATTTGGTTGAAGATGTTGCTGTCATAGACAGCAACATCGTCCACCAAAATTGTCGAAAAATATGCCCCTGTTTCTTTACTATTGACACAGTAAAAGATAGATTATTGACATGAGAGTGATACGAGTTAATAGGCAAGAAAATCTAAATTATTTTGTGATAATTTTCCACATGAATGACTGGCTCGGTTATTGAGCCAGTCTTTCTAGTCATGAATCTTAAAAAATTCTTTCTTGTCCATATTTTGTACATTTATCGGGCTCACTGCAGAGACAGATTATGGCTAACTGGACATGATTTATGCTCATTCGGTTTTAGAGGTTTGATTATAGAGAATAGAGGGATATGCGCTGTCACTCGGGTATCTGATGTTATAATAATATGTGTCACATGATTGCTGACGTCATAATCAGTATGACGTATATCTCTTTCAAGAGAATTGTAATGTCTGTCACTAAAGTATACGAATTGTATGTCTTTGATGAATTTACATACTAATAAATATTCTGTGGAATATTTTGAAATGAATTTGACTTGGAAACAGTCAATCAGGTTTCAAAGTTTTAGATTAATTCCAACACGTGTATAAATATTGGCCAGAAATAGGCGGTGCAAAGCTAGAAATGTATCCCTGTCTTGGAATGTCTAGGCTGTACAGTTGAGAGGGTTAAGTTGGATTGTGTTTCTCACAGGTATTCGAAGGGCGTGGCCACACCTGAGAGATTTGTCAGAACAAGGTTATACTTCACCAGTGAAAGTCACATTCATTCACTTCTAACGATGTGCAGATATGGAGGACTATTAGATGTAAGTAGATGAGGATGATTGAGGATGACGATTTCAAGAAATTATGTTTGTGATGAAGATGTGATGATGTTGGATGATGATTGAGTTACATATAATTAGCAAGATTCCTTTACCCCTTACTAGTTACCATTCTGATGTCAAAATATTAAATTTTCAAATTAAATTAAAATTTGAACTGGTGTTCATTTTTCAGCAAATTTGGTGGAAGATGTCACTGTATCGTCCACCAAAATTGTTGGAAAATGTGCACCAGTTTCTTTCCTATTGACACAATAAAAGATAGACTATTGCAATCAGAATAGTAAGGGTTATTTGATTTGGCTGTGATGAGAGTGACAATAATTATGGTAATCACAAAGCTGATGATGATAATAATGATGATAATGATTGCGCTAGATCTTCTATTATGGTACGTATAGCCTGTATTATACATGAGTTTCTTTGATTACAGAATGGCCAGGATAAAGATGAACAGTCAAAGAAGGCATTGGATTTCATCAGTAAAACGGCAGAGTTGAATTACATGACACAGGTTGTGGTCATGATGTACGAGGATCCTAGAAAGGTAATGGTGATTAATCATAGACTGCAGTCATAGCTATCCATCGCAGATACTTTCTTTTGGGGTTGCGAGCATAAAATGGTGGTTCTTTGTTTATAGAGCCAGTAATTCCAGTGGAAAATTGTCAGAAATACTCTTCTGGTTCTGCAAGTGGACATTTTACAAGACTGCTACAGATGCCTTGCCACTCGTATGTCAAAACTTTTATTTTTATTAATCATTAGAAGAATAACTCATGTAAATTTTGGAAACAATTTTGGTGAAACAGACAGCAACCGTGTTTCCAAAATTGTTTCCAAAATGAACACAAGTCGTCATATGAAAGTGAATGGAATCTAGGAATGAGGGGGTATTGACTGACTGTCTTGTGGACCCCTAGAAGCCATTTCATATGACAGATAATTTATATTGACCAATGTAATGGTCAAGCCGACTAAACCTGACCGTTGCTCTTCTCTTGCTAAGTGTCCAGTTGCAAGCCAAGAAAAGACTACTTTTGAAATTTTGATATGTATCCTATGGAGGGATGTATTTCTAGCTAACCTCCGTCCACTATTCATTTATGTTGGAATCGATTTGAATCTTACAAACATTAATTCCCAAAGACTAAAGTTCAAGGTAACTGTACAGGTACGGTATTTTGAAACTAATTTCACTAGGGTCTAGGCATCAACATCTCCCTGTGAAAATCTTCAACGAAAAGCTTATTAAATTGTAAATTCATTAACCATTTAAGCCTTGAATTTGTTCAAGAAAATTTCAATTTTTTTCAAAGAAAATGTCAATTTCTAGACCAAGAAAAGACTATTTTTGAAAGTTTAGCACTGGAATGCTTGGCGTGGTTATCGAGCCAGTCATCCCAGTGGTAAATTTTCAAAAATAGTCTTCTCTTGGTCTGCAGATTGACATTTCTCGACACCACTGTCGAAGCCATTTTTGGCTGATATAAGTGTTAAAGGGTTAAAACATGATGGGTCATGTGACAGACCGTTTGATGGTCATCATCATTATTATTGTGACATCAGCGAACTAGTGGTGTAATTGATTATGACATCATATACTTGAGGAACAGATGGATCCCTATATTATCTCCTTTTGGTTGCGTCCTTTTGACATTATTATAAGCCGAGTGGAAGACGGACTATTTGTTGAGATGTGTAATTTCTAATTTCGTTCCTATTTCCCAGCCTATGAATACACCGGAGCGGTTTCATGTTGAGTTACACTTCAGTCCCGGAGCGCATAACTACTCTACTGCTAAAGAACTGCCAGGCTGGCCCAGTAACAGATTCATCTTCAACCATCTAGAGGTAAGCTATGGAAAGTAGATAAGTCATTACTTGAGTGACATATTGGATCCCTCCATTGTGGAGTCGGAGAAGGATGGTTTTATTAAATTCATAAATAAATAAATAGATTGATTACAAATTTTTTAATTCATTAATTGCGCATTATCTTTGTGTATTTGTGAGGGTGAAAGGGCGATAGTTTAAGTAATAGCATGATTTGAAATAAAGCTTAATTAAATTAATTAGATTTAAAATTCTCACTTGATATATGCATATCAGTGGAAGTATTATTTGTGTCTGTCTCTGTGTATGAGTATATCAGGGGAATGACTGAATGAGTGAGTGGGTGAGTGAGTGAGTGAGTGAGTGAGTGGGTGGGTGGGCGGATGGGCAAGCGGGTGGGTCGGTGGGTGGGTTGTGGATGGATGGGTAGTTGGGCGGTTGAGTTAGTGAATGCATGCCTACGGGCTGATGCATAAAGGCTGGCGGTTGTTCTGTACATGCATTTGCACACAACTCGTATGAATGCCTTGTTATTTAATTTAATCAGACATGTCAGGTGCCATGGTCGCACATGCCTAAACCCGTTCCTCGACGCAAAAGTACAGAAATTCGTTCAAAGGACTCTGATGAAGAAAAGACACCAGATAAAGCAGTAAAGGTACATCTAGCTTTAAAAAGTTATTCACACATATGTTTTGTAAATGAACTTAGACCGTGTCACAGATGTCACAGACCAAGAGAAGACTATTTTTGAAAATTTACCACTGGAATGACTGGCTCGGTTATCGAGCCAGTCATTCCAGTGGTAAATTTTCAAAAATAGCCTTCTCTTGGTCTGCAAATGGACATTTCTCAGGACCACCGCAGAAGGTGTTTTTGGCTGATATGATGGTTAAAGTGTTACTGCGTGTGCCTTGCTATATCATGTATGTATTTTCTAGACAGATGCTTTTAATCACCTGTCTTAGAGCCTCACATTCACACCAGAATGCCTGAAAACGGGAGACGATTGGCCATGGTGTTAGCGTGGTCGACTGGTAACAGCCAGGTGTGGTTCAAATCCCGCTCAACTGTCAGCCAATCAGGTGGCTGACGATCAATCGGTGGCAACATAGGCAATATCCTTCACTCCTTGTTGCCTCTCCACCCAGGAGTATAAATGGGTACCAGTGTAAAAACTTGAGAAGTTACCAATAATAGACTGAAATAAAACATGCCTAGATATGGTGTAAATGGGACCTGGAATCAGGGACTCGATAGACGCCAATCAAACAATAACTGAAAATAAAATTTCTAAAATTATATTCTTTTATAGGTATATTCTTCTAGAGGCTTAAATTGTGTACTTTAACGTAATGAAATAAAGTAAATCTTAACATATGATGATTTCACCCCATATAAATTAATATAATATTTTTTAGTTGGGAAGTTGAATTAGGGATATGAATCCCTGATTCAACTTTGCGACTACGAAAATTAAAATAATCTATATGGAATGAAATCATAATGTTAAAATTTAATTCATTTCATTACCTTAAGATACACTATTTAAGCGTCTAAATGTATACAATTTAAAAAGTTAAATTTCAGGCATTCTGTTGTGAATATGCACCTTTAAGTTTAAAGAACCATCACTTTTTAGGCCCAAAAGGCGGGTTATCTCAAGAAATCTGCAAAAATAAGAGTGCAAGTGTAATCTTTGGGTGCTTTCATTTATAATCACTTCTAGGTTTCTAAGACGGTTCCCGGTCCAAAACGTGCCGACCCGGATATTCCCAAGTGGGATTTTGATGACACGGATAATGATACAGATGATGAATCGTCACCGGTAGTAGAGACTAAACCTGCCATTGTCGCTGATGTCAAAGAAGTGTCATTTGTAGAAAGCGGCTCAAGTGATTCATCGGTCTACGTCTCTGCACAGTCAAGTCTGACCTCTGAAGCAGAAAAGGTATGGTGATGCGAGGCGTTGCTCATCTTTCAAATTTTTTCTTGAAAATTTAAATATTTGGTTATTAAATGTCCATTTACAGACCAAGAGAATACTATTTTTGAGAATTAACCACTGGGATGACTGTCATTGATTACGAAGCCAGTCATTCCAGTGTTAAGTTTTCAAATAACATCTCTTGCTCTGCAACTAGACATTCCTAAAGACCATTGCAGGGGCCAGTCACTCCAGTGGTAAATTTTCAAAAATCGTCTTCTCTTGCTCTGCAAATGGACATTTCTCAAGACCACTGTAAAGGCCGGTTTTGGCCGACTTGACCATTAAAGGGTTAAAGATCTTTTGTCAATATTAAACCCCTTCATAATTATTTAACCCTTCAACCCCCGCATACCATAAGCAATAAAACCACTATGATGCAAGGATATTCTATTGAATATTTTGAAACTTATTTGACTGGAAGCTGTTGCAGTCTATGACAGTAACAGGTTCCAGTCAAATTTGTTTCAAGCTACCTTGAATTTGATATATTGTCATTTGAAGGATTAACAAATTAAATTTTTGAATCTCAAACACGTATCCCATGTAATATTGGAGTTTAATTAATTGTAAATGGAACTTTTTAAGGTTGTATTCAAATTAGTCTCCTATGTATCCCTTTAATGCTCAAGCCAGCTAAAAACGGCTTCTACAGTGATCTTGAGAAATGTCCATTTGCAGACCAAGAGAATACTATTTTTGAAGATTTACCACTGGAATGACTGACTCGATAACTGAGCCAATCATTTCGGTGGAAAATGTTCAAAAAGAGTCATTTCTACATCTACAAATTGACATTTTCTGTAAGAAAAATGTTGATTTTTCACGACCAAATTTGAGGGTTAGAGGGTTAATTTCCATATGATTCTTTTTCGCAGTCTGAAGAGGAACTTAGGAACAAAACAACAGAAGTAACCAAGACAACAGAAGAAGCCAAGACGACAGAAGCCACGACAACAGAAGAAGCCAAGACAACAGAAGAAGCCAAGACGACAGAAGAAGCCAAGACAACAGAAGCCACGACAACAGAAGAAGCCAAGACAACAGAGGAAGCCAAGACGACAGAAGCCACAACAACAGAAGAAGCCAAGACAACAGAAGAAGCCGGCTCACCCCAAGCTCTCTCCAAACCTATCACAATTACAAAGTCCAGTACTCGATCCAATAATGGGTCTAAAACAGGTTAGTATTAAGTCTGATATTCTATTGCTGTATTCAAGTATGTGACAAGCCCTGAAACATGAATAAACACGGACAACATATGCCTTTAGGAGTCCTGACTGACTCGACCATTCATCAAGACCACTGTGACAGCTGCTTTTGACTGACTCAACCATTCATCAAGACCACTGTGACAGCTGCTTTTGACTGACTCGACCATTCATCAAGCCCACTGTGGCATCTGCTTTTGACTGACTCGACCATTCATCAAGACCACTGTGACAGCTGCTTTTGACTGACGCGACCATTCATCAAGACCACTGGCAGCTGCTTTTGACTGACGCGACCATTCATCAAGACCACTGTGACAGCTGCTTTTGACTGACGCGACCATTCATCAATACCACTGTGACAGCTGCTTTTGACTGACTCGACCATTCATCAAGACCACTGTGACAGCTGCTTTTGACTGACTCGACCATTCATCAAGCCCACTGTGACAGGTGCTTTTGACTGACTCGACCATTCATCAAGACCACTGTGACAGCTGCTTTTGACTGACTCGAGCATTCAAGACCACTGTGGCAGCTGCTTTTGACTGACTCGACCATTCATCAAGCCCACTGTGACAGGTGCTTTTGACTGACTCGACCATTCATCAAGACCACTGTGACAGCTGCTTTTGACTGACTCGAGCATTCAAGACCACTGTGGCAGCTGCTTTTGACTGACTCGACCATTCATCAAGACCACTGTGACAGCTGCTTTTGACTGACTCGACCATTCATCAAGACCACTGTGACAGCTGCTTTTGACTGACTCGAGCATTCAAGACCACTGTGGCAGCTGCTTTTGACTGACTCGACCATTCATCAAGACCACTGTGACAGCTGCTTTTGACTGACTCGACCATTCATCAAGACCACTGTGG